>JAKUCV010007112.1:3000-123835 GCA_028386065.3 Turnera subulata
CATAAACTAGGAAGGGATTTTACGGCACTACGAGAGTAGGTTATCGATCTAGTTTAGATTTCCCGTTTCTTTTAAAGAAGTTTAATTTGAGAATTTAATTCATAGATTCACATAGGCTAGCTATGTAGTGACAGTACATGGCCTGTTTATGCGTAGCTTAATTGCATGGAAATATTGGCAAGGAATTCCCCGAAGTCCTAGATGCTTTTTATTATTGAATATAATCTCGCTTTCTATCGCTTTAATCATAGTTTCAAACATTAAACTCTCTCGATTTACGATTCTTCTAGATAATCTTACATTGCATTGTTAATAGTACTTAGCAAAGATCCCTGTGAGACGACCTTGTGTGCTACAACAACCCCGTTATACTTGCGGGAGGCCATCAGTGATGGATACATCACCAGCAACAATTCCAGTAGACAGGGAGATAGAAGAGACATCAGAAGTCGTTGAGGTATCCTATGGCGAGAGGTGGAAAAAAGTTGAGGCAGTAATGAAGCATCGAATTAAGACCCCGAGGTGACTTTGGGCCTTCTCGTGAGAGGAGATGTAAGCTCTAGTATTTACAGTAGGAGAGGTGAGATGAGGTGACCTGATTGGACCTTATTCCAGAATGGAGATGTAACCCCTGGTTTATAGCAGAAGAAAGGAAATGGGATAACTTGGTTGGCTATTCTCCCAGGGAGAGGATGTGAGGCCCGATTTTTAATTGTGAACCAATTTGATGAGCCAAGATGACAAGCCGAGCTGAAGAATCGAATTGAAGAGCTGACCCGAAGGGCCAAATTGAGAAGCCGAGTTGAGGTAGTTGAGGTGTAGAGTGGAAGGCGATGAGCTAAGTCGACGGGCTGAGACATTACCATTGGATTTTCTCGTGAGAAGAGATGCAAGTCTGGGCATTCTCCCAAGGAGGATGATACAAGCCCTACAAGTCTCGATGTTTGTTTATGAACCAAGTTGATGAGCCAAGCCGATGAGCCAAGTTGATGAGCTGAGTTGAGAAACCAAGTGGGGTAGCCGAGTCGAGTTTATAAGTTGAGATGCCGAGTTGGGAAGCCAGGGAACCGGGATGCAAAGCTGAGTCGAGCTGATGAGAGTTAAGTATACAAGCTAAGACAAGTCTGGGGGGCCCTTCTCATTGGAAGAAATGTAAATCCCAGTTTTGGGGGAGAAACAATGAAGAAAAACTTTAAAAGAAGATGAGAAGAGATGAGGCATGGTGAGGAGACAAGGAATGGGCAGAGTTGATGTTTGGGTCTTCTCGCAAGGAGAGATGTGAGTCCTGGCTTTTGGAAGGCAGAAATGACAATGGGGAATAAGATGACAAGGAGAAATGATGATGAAGGGGATAAGGGAAGCAATGAAAAAGTGGCGATGACAAGGAGGTAATGAAACCAGGCGGTAGAGGTGATACATTCTGTGGGACCACTCAATGATGTCGAAGGGTAGATGATAAGTGCAAGTGTGGGGAGAATCGATTAAAGACCACAGACCGATTTGCTAAGTATGGATAGAATGATGACCAAGAGTTGGGAGAGGCGGTGTAGTTGCTCTTTAGAGTCTAGAGGTTGAGTCAAGTCAAAAGGGGTGATAGTTAAATTCTGTATCCAGCAATCAATAGTGTCATTGTTTATACTTTGATTTTCACATAAGAAATAAAACTTTGATTTCCTTATCTTTCGGGGAAAAGGGGCAAATTGTGCATGACTTCATTATGTTCCATTGGATTAATGAGGGGACCATAAAATGGACTACGAAGACCTGATTTTGTGGATGTAATCCCAAACACCTACCTTAACCCACTTCCCAACACTTGTTAACACAGACCTTCAAACACATACCCGATTTGAACTTTAAACACGTATCCAACCCATCCTCCATTTCGACCCCATCATACCCACCGTGAACACTTGTCTAGAAAAGTTGCTTCCCAAAAGTAAACCTAGTTTCTAAAGGTGATGCAAATAAGGATGCACCAAGCACAAGAATAGGAGATAATGGCAAATTAATTAAGCTTCAAGGATCAATTATTAATGGGTCCTCAAGACTGTTCAAAGATCACATGCTTCCAAATATATATGCTCGAAACTGTCACTCCCCTTGAAGAGAAAATGAAAACAAAAAAAAAGAAAACAAAAAAAAGAGGAAAAAAGAGGAAAGGGAAGTGACCTTAGTTCTTCAATGCTGATTCATCACCCGTTTTGTGAATTGAGAAGAAGAAGTCATAAATGAAGAAGACAAGTGCTCTCCCACTACCTTCAGCCTTCCATTAAACATCATTCTACCAAACACCCACTACCTCCAACTGTCCACTAAAACATTTTATGCCAAACACAATATCTAAAGATACGTAGGCAATCCGGCAATGAGCCTGGTCTACAAATTGTGGTTTCCAAATTGATTCAATGGAAATATTAGAGTCATTGGTAGATAGGCCTCCCACAGTTGATTGTATTCGGGGCTCTTTTGTAGTCATAAGGCCTCTCTTGTTGACTTGTATTTCATGAAATTATAGTTGTCAATCGAGTCCGCCTCTCTCAAGAAGATTCACTGTGAATTTGGTCAGCAATTGTCATGTTTCTTCAATGGTCTCTCAAGCACACTCTAATTCTTGGGTCTCCCACTAACACTTCAGTAAAATCGATAGTTTACCTCTCCATTAGTCGTCTGAGTATACCCAGCCCGAGTGGTCTTGATCTTGCCCAAACTTTATGGTCTCCATACTCTCTGTTTATGGTTGCTACTCCTACAAAGAGAGAGAGAGAGAGAGAGAGAGAGAGAGAGAAAGAAAAAGAAAAAAAAGAGAAAAGAAAGGAAAAGTCTGCTAGGTTGAAAACCCGAAAGGGCGACCTAGGCAAAAGTTAGGACAAACCTGCTAGGTTGAAAACCCGAGAGGGCGGCCTAGGCAAAAGTTAAGGCCAAAATGAAAATAGGATAGTAGCCAATGACAACACAGAGACATCCATATGTTAGATCACATTGCTCCATCAATTCTCAAAGCAAAGATTTCTCATTAAAGATAGACTACTCGGTTGACCATGTCATCATCAACAAAAGGGATATAGAAGCATCTGGGCACATTGCCTCCATCTATTTTCGAAGGAATATCCATTCATCCATCCATCTTGCCTTGATTGAACAATTCATCCATCAAAACCTTTTATGCTCATACTTGGGGTCCCAGTTAGAATTTGAGGTGAATGGGTTCGTCGTCATTGGGAATCATTTTCTTCGAAGCTTTGGAGTTTTTTGATGGGATAACTCGCTTTTTCTCAAGTTGCCTAACTTTAACCATAGGTCAAATGGTTTTCAATGCTCATGCATCATACTAGGGGCATTTACATTCAAATGCACTACGTCTAGATAGAAAGCACACACATCTAAACATACCTGTAGAAGTAGATGGCACTTGCATCCAAGGGTAAAGAGGAGATAGAAAAAGAAGAAAAGAGAGAGAAAGGTGAGAGAAGAAAGAGAGGAAAAGAGGAGGGAAAGAGGAAGAGAAAAAGAAGAAAAGAGAAGAGGGATAACATGGAATAAAGAGAGAAGAAGAGAGAAGAGGGAGAACGGGAGATAGAGAAAGGGGAAATAGAAAGAGAGGAGGAAGAGTGAGAGCTAGAGAAAAGGAGAGAGACGAGAAGGGAGAAAATGAGAGGAAGAGAGGAAAATTCAAGAGGGAGAAGAGAGAAGAGGAAAAGCGAAAGACATGTCATAAGCACTTGCATCCGGAAACAAACATGCAGAATCTAGGGGTACCCTCGTGCATTGAAAAGGTAAACACACCATAGACATGCTCATGCATCACTTATATATAGAACATGGAATCCTTAAGAAGGTAGACTTGGTTGAGGGTACAGGATCAACAAAGGAGACAACATTAGAAATTCCTCACTTGATGTACACTTACATTTCCTAGAGTTATTAGCCGAAGGGGCATGGCATGGCCAAATCTTGTAGATAGTGAAGATTGTGGACAAGGGGCATGTCAAGCCTTATTTTTCTAACTCGTCAAGCTGACATCACACAATAGAGGCACAGCTGCCCTGAGATTAATCATGACATTAGGGGCACGGTGGGCCATGAATCCGTATTAATGAGGTCACAAGGGGCATGCTACCCCACTTTGATTGATTGATTTCCAGGGGCACGGCGAGCCCATTTATTTGACTATGACTAGAAAAAAGTAGATCACATGTTTGATTGTGGATTGGGATGCCCGAGATAATTGTGAACGAGGGGCACACTAAGCCCCCATCTCCAAAACCTCGACTAGATAATGCTGGCGGCATCATGCCTCACCTCGAGAATTTTGAACCAGGGGCATGATGTACCCGTATTTAGGCAAAGGGCAAGGCACAACCCACCTCCTTCAAACCCACTAGGGAACCCGAGGACAGGAGAGACATAGACACGCCCAAACCGCAGGAGTGACACCTTTTCTAAAGACTAGTTAGACGCTAAGGGAACCTAAAATTGAGAAGCCCAGAGTAGAGATAACCAGAAGCTGGGACCTAGTTCCCGCAAACCATGAGGGAACCCAGATGAGAGTAAACCTTGAGGGAATCCAAGAGGGGAGCCAAACCCGAGATGAATCCAGACAATCACAAACCTGGGATGAGATGATTTCCACAACGCTGAGGACCCGGTTCCCGCAAACTTCAGAATGAGATGATTTCTGACAATCACAACCTGGGATGAGATGATTCCCAGAAAGCCAGGGACCCGGTTCTCGCAAACCTCGGGATGAGATGATTTCCGAAAACTACAACCCGAAATGAGATGATTCCCGAAATCCACAACTTGGGATGAGATGATTCTCGGTAACTTACAACCTTCAGGATGAGAAGATTTCTGGAGTGGAGCACGGGGTGCTCCAACCATTGACACACACCTTTTACATCAAACCATTCAAATTTGGTTGTTCCTTTCTTGCGTTGTTTCGTCCTTAGTTTCTAAGAACTAATCAACGAGGGGCACCTGCGAATACCCAAATTTGACCCACAAATATTCTTCTAATTTAGATTTTGAGTATGCTAAAATCATAAGATTAATGAGAGGATTTGGTCTTTAGCTAAGGCATACTTAGAATTTATTTTAGTAGAATGGATATATTTTATGAATTGGGATTTATATGTTTAAACTTTAGGATTAATGAGATAATTTAATCTTAGGATAAAAATATATTAAGGTCCAGTTGATTAAAATATTATCCTATTTTATTTATTTGGGCTTTCTTGTTTATTTTAATCCATTTATATTGAGATGATTTTTTTTTTTGGTTTAGGGATAAATTTGAGGGCCTAAGTTAATGGAATATGGACTTTATAGAGTTAATCAGCCCATAAACACATTTCTTGCAGACTAATTTTAGCAAAAATTAGAGTTAAATCATCCTTTAATGGTAAATGTGGTTTTGGTATGATTTGTGCATAAAATGAGGATTTAATGTGTATCAATCAATTAGGAGATGATTGGGAGGAGTAGTAATCAAGAAAAGAGGTGATTCTGGGCTGATTAGGGATTGATTACGCGGTTGAATCAAATGAGGGGGGAATTAGGCAAAATCGGGATAAAGAAAAGGAAAGAACGGGTGGAACGCGGAGGGCCGGGCGGTCATCACGGGATGACCGCCAGGTCCGGGAAGCCATCCACAGATGACCATTGGGCCTGGCGACCATCTAGGGGTTTTCGGGTTTCATGGTACCCCATCTTTTGCAGTTTGGCCATTTCAGTACCCCGATTTTTTGTTTGCACGGTCATGTAGCCCGACTTTTAGTGGGCAGTCCAATCGTGATTCCTTGGTCAGGCACCTGCTGATGTGGCGGGCTGCCCGAATTTGAGGTTTTGGAGGTGTTTCGAAACGACGTCGTTGTGTGCCAAAACGACGTAGTTTTAAAGAGTTGGGTGGACACGTCAGATCCATGTGTTTTTGTGAGCTCCACATGCTACCAACCTGATTACTTGATTGAACTGACACAAAACCCGACGGATACCAAAAATTGCCCAAAACCCACTTTGCAAACTGGATTGAATTTTTAGTAACACCAACAATTTGTAGTAATAATAATAATTATAGACATTTTTCTTCCTTATTCTTCTCACAACCTTTTCTTCATTATTTTTTATAAATATTTTTCTTATAGAATAAAAACAAAGAAATTAAAACATTCCATGAAATAAGCATCTTAACATTGAAGTTTTTTCGGTATACAAATACTAAGACAACATATTTTTCCCTTCTAATCTTCTCTTATTTTTAAAATCTTTTCTTATAAATTTCTTTTCTTATAAATATTTTTCTTAAAAGAATAAAATGTAGAAGAAGAAAGCATTAGGTAATCTTTGTCCAGAGAAGATCAACGAGGACCACCCACCCCCTCTCCCACAACCACCACCACCACCACCCATCCTCTTCTTCAAACACCCACCCAAAAATCCTAAATCAATCTCCAACCACCACCACCCTCTTCACCAAAAAAATCCCAAATCACATCTCGTCGGCAGTAAATACAGAACATTCTATCAACATAATTGTAACAGAAGAGGAATTAAAAAAGAAAGAAAAAAGGTGCTGCAATGCCGGGCCAACACGCCGGATCTGGTGGCGTCGCTGAACACGCTCTCCACTTTTTACAGCGAGAACACGCCCCATATTGCCGGAATCTCAGATCCACGATTGAGCAACGCGCCCTGAACAGCCAGGGACGATGGCGAGACCAGCCTTGAGGAAGCGGAGAGGAACGAGTCGCGGTTGGTTTGTTGCAGCGCGACGCGGTCACTCACGCAGCTGTTGTATCGATGGCGGCAGTAGTTGTGCTTGCCCCGGCCGGTGACCGTTTTCCTCCAGGGGCAGACTGGCGTCATGTTCGGGGCGGCGGGTTTTAAGCTCCAATGGGAGCACTCCTTTCCATGGCGGCTGATGCGACGTATCTGGTCGGAACACTACGACAACTAAAGCTTTTGAAAAGAACTAGGGCAATATTCATGATAATTTGTTGTGGAAATGGAATAAGATGCGTGATTCGATTTGTTTTGGAGATGGAGCAGTTTGTGTCGTGAACCAGTTTCCATGGCGAGTGTTTTTTTGTTTAATTACATAACAAAAAAAAAAATTATCAATGATTTTTTCTTAAAAAATAAAATAACAAAACAAGAAATATTATTTTATTTAAAGAAAAATGATGGTTATTATTTTTTTTGAACAAAGCATGAAAAAAACTAAATATTTAAATGAAAATAAAAGGTAAAAGAAAAAGAAGAGCAGGATTCTTTTATGCCTTTTTTGTAAAAGAAAAATAATTTTTTTTATAGAATTCTTTTTTACCTTTTTTGTAAAAGAAAAATCATTTGTTAATTTTTCAAAATTTAATTCTACCATAGAAAATGAGTTAAGAATAAATATTTTTTTTTTGTGTTTTGAAGGTTCAAATTTGATTATACTCTTTATTTATTTATTATTATTATTATTATTATTATTATTATTATTATTATTATTATTATTATTATTAAGAAACTATATGTGCTTTTTAAAAATTTAAACCGGTTGCAGGTGGGGTTTTCGGCGGGAATTTGGGTCGGTAGGGTAAAAAATCCAGGTTGGTAGCATGCGGGGCATATATACACATGGATCTGACATGTCCACCCAACCTTCTAAGACACCGTCGTTTTGGCATGAGACGACGTCGTTTTGAAACACCTCTTAACCCTCAAATTCGGACAGCCCGCCACATCAGCAGGTGCCTGACCAGGGGATCACGATTGGACTGCCCACTAAAATTCGGGGAACATGACCTTGCAAACAAAAAGTCGGGGTACAGAATTGGCCAAAACACAAAAGATGGGGTACTATGAAACCCAGAAACCCGCCATCCAGCAGATGACCGCCAGCCATGGCGGTCATGGGTGCCCAGATTTGCCCGATTTCCCCAATTTCGCCCCTAATTTGATTCTACACGATTTTGGCCCAGATTTTTGGCTATGACCTTGGTCATTAAGCAGGTCTATGCCCCTATATTCCCCAGAACACTATAAATAGGGCCTGAGTCTCTCTTTCACACAAACCCCCATAAGCTTTAGTGCTTAGAGAAACCCTACCTCTCCAAGCCTAGAAATATTTCTACAGGCAGAAACACTGGTGGAAATTCATGGGAAAGTATCAAGAAAAAAACCAGCAAGAGGAGATCAAGAGGGTGAAGCAATCAAAAACAATCTAGAAGCCAAGAAGGTGGAGAACCTGAGTAGAAGGACCTCATGCAAGCAGTCTCAGAAAATAATTCATATCTCGAGTTCTAGAAGTCGGATTGCTATGATCTTGAACTCTATGGAAAGATAAGAGGGAGATCTACAACTTTGATGCTGAGCTCAAAAGCTGAATCAACGGTTTTCATTGTCGAAAATCCAGTAGAAGACGACCTATAGATTCTGTCCAACAACCAAGATAAGTACTCTAATCGTATTTTGATTGTGAAACTTATTGATTGCTATTTTCTGGTGATTTGATGATGATAATGATGCTTTTGGTGATGTAAGTGTTGTTATGATGCCATGACAAGAACTACGTGGGCTTTGAACCCGGTCCCCGGGGTACGTAGGTGGTTTCTAGTGGTGGAAACTCAAGCCCAATTATTTTTATTTTCCTTTTTGTTTCAATTCGTTTTTACTATCCTATGTGATTTGTTTCCACACAATACACACACTTTTCACAGGGCATACAATTGTACCTCAATTGCCCAAAGTTTTGCCCCAACACGGATGGGTTTCTAACACCTTCCCATCCGTGACGAACCCCCAGGCCCAATATCTTTGGTTCGCTAATCAATTGCTTTAAATGGAGTCATTGGGATTCAAGAAAAGGTTTTTCCCGAATTTTGTCCTATAATAAAATTCGGGTGGCGACTCTAATGATATTAGGTGTTGGTTAAGAAGAAGCTGCAAAGGGAAAGGTGAGGAGGCCCAAGTGATTTTGGGTTGGGTCGTCATGTCGTGACGATCGCCGAAGGCCAGCGGTTTTCTCTCCTTGACCTGCCGGACCTGACGGTCTTATCGCCATGACTGTCGGGTTCCGGGTACAGTTTTTTATTTTTTTTCCTTTCTTATTTAGAATGTTCCCTGACCCAGAAACACTCCTAACTTGTCTCCCAAACCCATATTTTTTCTATTTATCAAATACACATCAAGATTTTCCTCTTTTATACTCCTTTTACCATAAAAACACAAAACAAGAAAAAAATATATTTTATTTCCAAAATTCTGCGAAAATTAGAATTAAAATTAGCTGCAAGTAATGTGTCAATATGAGCTGTTGTTGCTGGAGGGTCTATATCTTATTAATTTAGATTTTAAATTTATTCTTCACCCAAAATTAAATCATCGCAATAATAATGAGTTAAAACAAATAAAAAGGCCAAAAAAATAAAATACCTATAGTCTATTAATTCAAATCTCTAAAATATCTTAGCCCAGGAATAAATCTTCTCAATAATCACCAAGTAAAATATATTAAATGCCCAAATCAATAAAATATTCATGGGTCAAATTTGGGTGTTCACAACACCCACAACGGCTTCCCATCTTTACCTGCCATCGGCGATCCACGACCAAGGGTTCGTGAACATCGAAGAGGACATGACAGGGTACATACTTACCCCTCTTCATGTTGCAATTCAGCTCCAAACCTCTAAAATCAGCAATCTTTTTAGCTAACGCCGACACAAGCTTCTCAAACTGTCTATTAAAGGGTATATCATAAGCCCTAGCCCAGAACGGTACTAAGAATAGTTGGAGGGCCGAGGGCTGCTCATTGCGCATTAGTTCCCGTAGAAGATCCACCTGGTTATCAAAGTTTCATAGCTCTTGATCTAACACCCTCTGCTTATCACGCCAATGGAAAAACTAAAATACAAAGAGGTTCCATTCCAGATGCGAAGCCTCGATTCCACGCCGGGCGCCACACTTGCTTGATGGTGTTCATGAACGCCCTAATGTTGAATGGTTATTCCGTCCAGAGTTTCGCCACCTGACAAAGAGTGGTGAAGAGGTCCACTTTTGTGTCCATCTTCTCCTCCTCAATAATAGATTTCGTTTCCTTCACCGTGGGATCAGGGGGCACAAAAAAAGGCTTCCCACCGTCCCTCCCGCCATCATGAGCTGAGCCAGAAGCCATACTCTACTCACCAAGCTAACGTCAAAAGTAAAAAACCTTAGGAAAACCCTAAAGAGAAGATATTTGGAAAAGGAGGTGACAAAACAACCATAGATGATGAACAACCTACAAGGAGAGTGTAATTATTTATTTAATATTTGGAAAAGGAGGTGACAAAACAACCATAGATGTATGTTATTATTTTGTTTTCTTTTAAAATATTTTTGTCATTCGTGACTAAACATCCTACAAGGAGAGTGTAATTATTTATATTGGACTACCTAAAAGTATAGGAATGACCGAATGACTGACAAAGCTAGGTGGACATTATTTTTTTCTATTTACTATATATGGGCACCTACTATCTGGGTCAATAACTTTTGTGCACGGGTTAATTAGGTAATCTGATTTTTATTCTTCAATCCAAACCTAATTCATTGATTCATTTAATAATTATATCGTAATGTGTCGGCTTATTTATAATTGTATCGTATTCGGAGTAAGTCGATTTGGAATTTGTCCATTTTGCTTAGTTCGTTGTTTTTTTTTTCCAAAAATTCGTTGTACCTTTATAGTAAATGATTATATGATTAGATTCTTTCATATATTAAAAAAATTATAAAATATAGAATCATCAAATAATAATATCTTCGGATAAATTTAGTAATTTTTGCCTTAAATATTAATAAATTTTGTATAATCGGGTCTTAAATAGATACTTTTTAGGTTTGGCGTTCAACCTGCGATCTGACATACTAATTTTCGTATCGTGTGAGGTCAATTCCTATAATTAAATAGGTTAAACATTTCTGATCTATATCTGTTAATTTCGTATTAGATTGGTACTCTGTTGTCGTATTAAACTCCGTTTTGCCCCGGTCTAGTTGTACCACTTACAAAGAATTATACAATAAAATAGTTATATATTAAACGCTTAGTCGTTGGAAAGATAGTGAGATTGTTTTGTGTGTTGAACAGAGCATCTAAGGAAATCAAGAAATTTGATTCCCTAAAAGTCGACACATCACGAAAAAGGACAAATTTTGATTCCCTAAAAATAAAGTCATATAGCTTATGTTTGTACCCCTGGAAAACTCAACGAGACCAACCTCATTGTTTTACATTTTTTATAAGAGGTAGTACAAACAACAAGAGGAGCACCCTTCTCCTTCTTCCTCCACCCTATCTAGCTCCTCCTGATTGCCAAGGAAATGGCCACCACTTCTTTTATCTCTGCTGTTGCAAGAAGGTACGTAAGGGCATGTATATATATCTGCACAATAAATTAAACAACTTCGATCAACGTGTTCTCTAGCTACATATCATATCTTCATCTTGTGATCTTATTTTTTACCTCTTATTCCTACATATCATACTATACAGATACACATATGGGTTTCACACATGTATTCATAGAAGATCAACATCAAAATATCATTTTGGTAATAATATTATCAACGCCTTCGAAACTTATGACTTGCATAAAAATGTTTCGAGCTTGGTATTCTTAATTAGACCTTAATTAGGCAAATACTACCTATCTAGCAGTCGTTGCCGTCCAGAAACTATGCCTGTTTGTTTTCCTTTTTAGTAGTATAGTACAGTCCATTGTTAGACTTGCTGTTTCCACATGAAAAATGCGTCTAAGATTTTACTTTTTATCCGATTATTTTCTTTTTGAAAATCCTTATCCCATTTTTTTTGGTTGCTATATGGAGTTTTGTCCCGACTAATCCGGATTCGACCCGAGTGTTGGATCTGATGGTGAGTCCCTCCCAATGGAGATTTTCTGCATACATGAATACTCGAATCCGAGACCTCGCTTAAGCAGAGCTAAGTCGTTTACCGCTTGGACCAATTCACATCGGTTAATTGACCGGTCAAACTTGCTTCTCCTTACTAGACTAGTATATATATATACTGTAAACAGCATAATGTCGTGTAGAAATTGTCAAGATTAATTTCCATTCATCCTCTAGGGATTTGGATTTGGCCTATATGGCTGCTAGTAAATTCTTCTAGTTTGGCTAAATGTTGGAAATTTTTGTAAATTTAGTATTTCTTTTTTAGAAAAGAAGGATTCTTCGTTCATATAAACAAAGCTCAAGACATCTTAGAATACATAGGTGAATCTAATCCAACAATATAAGAAAGATTTGTCTTACAAATTTTTCTCAATCTACCACATAAAATTATATAACCAGATTTATATCCTTCAAAGGAGGATTTACAAAGGCACATTGCTCATGTGGGGGTGAGGCATACCGGTGGTGAGAAATATCTCTTTGTTGGTAAGTAAGTTTCTACAGTAGATAGAGAATAGTTCTTCGAATTGAATCTTCCATAGTCTTATTTCAATCACCAAAAGAAATAAAAAAGACCTCTTAAATGAGAAAACAAACCAACAAAAAGTGAGACTAAACTACAAAACTAAAAACTGAAAAGAAAAAAAAATTAATTGGAAAGAAGTTTGGTGGGGGGCTTTCCGCCGGAAAGAAAATTATCGACGGCAGCCCGAATCTGTAGATCTAGGATCTTCTTTAAGAAAAATAGAAAGAGAAAGAAAAGAAAAACTTTAGTACACACTTCTTCTAGTCTTTGTAAATTTAATATTTTTATGAGTAACTAATTAGTGTTTCCAAATATATGTAATGCCTCTTCTAATATAGACAAACTTAAAGGAATGTCACAAACAATTCTAGCTAAATATATATATATATAAAAAAAAAATTCTAGCAGTGCACTATTTTTAGTAAAGGAGTATTGTTCATTTATATAGACATATCTAGAGATGCTGGATTTTTTTTTTTTTTGAGATCTAGAGATCTTAAAGGAACGCCACAAACAATTCTAGCTGGATTTTTTGAAGAATGTCTCTAAATATGAAAAAAGATTCTAGCAGTGCACTTAAATTTTGAAGCTATAATACAATTCAAAATTTTATTGAATGAAAATATAATAAAAGGGCCGGGCTCGTCCATGACTTTTGATGTCATTCATATACTATGTTTGTGGATGTGCTAACTTTTTCACTAAAAAGCAGTTGTAGCTAGAGTTCAATGAATGTTTGAAAACATCAAAGGCAATAACATAATAAAGTCATCAATATTCTGCTAACAGAAACAAAACATTGGTAACTATAAATATTTAATTTGGTACTACTACTACATTTCTCTGGATCTTAGCCAATTTATTTTGACCTGCATTCTTCATTGGAAACTATGGCACGCCCAGGGAGAGTTCGTGTTGGGTGGGCCTACATGAATGGAGCACTGATAATTATAGTCTACCGCTGGACAAGAACTGAAATTCTATTATACATACTCACTGGTGGTCAAATTGGAACAATAACCTTTTTTTTCCATGCTTTATTTTTTTTGGAGCAGGCTAGAGGGAAAGGTGGCCTTGATAACTGGAGGCGCCAGCGGTATTGGTGAATGCAGTGCCAAAGTCTTCGCCCACCACGGAGCGAAAGTGGTAATAGCAGACATCCAAGATGAGGTAGGGCATGCCGTGGCTGAGGCCTTAGGCCCGTCAAACTCCATCTATGTCCGCTGTGATGTCACGGATGAGGAACAAGTGAAGAATGCAGTTGACACAGCTGTTGCTACCTATGGCAAGCTAGACATAATGTTCAACAATGCTGGCATTGCTGATCCTAACAGGCCCCGGATTATCGACAACGAGAAGTCCGATTTCGACCGAGTTATGAGCGTTAACGTCACCGGAGTCTTCCTTGGCACTAAGCATGCGGCACGGGTCATGATCCCTGCTCGTAGTGGCAACATAATCTCAACTGCTAGTATTAGCTCACAACTTGGTGCTGCAGCCTCTTATGCATACACTTGCTCCAAACATGCTGTGCTTGGATTGACAAGAAATGCTGCGGCCGAGCTTGGCCAATTTGGCATTAGAGTAAATTGCTTATCTCCCTATGCACTCTCAACTCCATTGGCTAGAAAATTTGTTGGCGCGGATGATGATGAAACTCTAGAGAACATCATGAACGCACTCAGTAACTTGAAGGGCGTAACCCTCAAGGCAGAAGATGTTGCCAACGCAGCACTTTATCTGGCAAGTGAGGAGGCTAGATATGTAAGTGGCCAAAATTTATTCATAGACGGGGGATTCAGCGTTCAAAATCCTTCATTTAATATGTTCCAGTACCCTGATTGATTCTCTTCTGCATCGATCCTATCTGCCAGAGTGGGGATTTTTCTCATTGTATATTGACCCGACTGTTTACGTTTAGTAACCATTTGAGTTGGGAATCCGTTTGGTTGAAATTCCATTGCTTGACAATTAAAGATCCAAGTATTGGCTTATATATGTTGACAAGTTGACAACATTGAAAGTTTCTCTCCGTTGTCAGGGTTGAGTACTATATTGCGAAAGCATACATGGCGTATCATAGGAGTGTCAGAGTTGACAAATTTGCACAGGATAATACCCATGGAACCTGTGTATCCTAATTCCTAATGTACCCTCTATCAAATTCAAAACACAAAAATCCCATCGCAAAAGCTTTTCAATACAAGGACAGAAAAATGTTTTCTAAAAGGAGGAGGATGAGAAACTGGGAGGTTGTCCTCATTTCCTTTTATCCAATCAAACAATGCTGAATCTCTGCTAAAAGTTAGTTAAAGAAAGTTTGAAAATATTCATATTGATTTTAATTAACGCAAGGTAATCTACTAAACAAAAATTACAAGCAGCCCGTAGATTGTCGATCAGCGAGGCCCACTACTGAACATCCGATATATAACAATTTAATAGGTAGCATCTACATAGACAGTATAAGGACTTGTTACATAGGTAGCATTTATTTCATTTATTGTTTGAATGTCTGTCGGCACCAACTAGGTGGGGCAATGACGTTGTTCATATCCATTATAATTTTAAATATATATTCAACGCTAGTAAGTAATGTGGTGAGTGATTTAGTTTTGGTTTAGCGAGGTTCATATTCGAGTTTTCATTAAAAGATTCACCTATCATAACTAATAGCGCGAGTCAAATCCATATTAGACAAGGCAAAATTACTTATAAGGAAAAATAGCACATCTTGATTTGCATTTGGAGAAATTCGAATCCTATAAAATATAAATAAAGTCATATAGCTTATATTCGTTCCATGAAAAACTCAATGAGACTAACCTCGATGGGAGCACCTTTATGTTTCTATCTCCATGATCTTCACCCTATAGCTCCTCCCTATACATTGCTTAGAAAAAATGACAACTACTTTATACTCTATTGTTGTAACAAGGTAAGAGCATGCCAATTAGCATTCAGTGGTAAAGCGTACTGTATTTCTCTTAAACCCCAAGATTTAGGTTTCGAGTCCTGGTAGAAGTGGGTATATGGAAACTGTGCTATTGGTAATGGTCTCACCTCACAAGGATGATGCATCGAGCCACATAGAGAGATTAGTCCGGTAGTTGACTGGGATATTCTTTTAGCATAAAGAAAAAAAAAAAAAGGAAGGTAAGGGCACGTATATATCCAGAGCAAACAACTTCGATCAGTCACCTTGAAGCGTTACTCACTTATGAGTGGATCTTGGCACATTCTTGTTAGGTGCTCGCTCCTGATGTCACCAACACAAAGTTTCCCTTGAAACTCTCAAAGGATCCCTCACTTTCATAAGACATCTTCTCTACAGAACAACTCACCAGCTTCCGAGGGTTATTCAAAGAGTAAAAATACAAAGTCAGGTAACCTAGCGGTTACCCATACTCTCACACATTTACTCCTTGCTCTGCAATTGCCACATCTCTGAGCGTTTCTCATACCCGAGGTGTTTCCCGCTAGACACTTGGGTTATTTAAAATAATCAGCAGTTTCCCGTCCTTATCATCAGTACACTCACGAGCATTATCTCCTCGAGATAATAGAGTACCGCCCTGACAACACATCTCCTTGAGGCAACTTTTCCCGCTTTGAAGCTTAAGCAACACTTTTTTGAACACTCAAATTTGACCAATTTTTTTTTATTGGATTATATTAAGAGTTTTAGAGCCAAAAGTTGATTTATTTAATTATTGGACTTTAATTTGCTATTATAGCCCAATTTATTGATTAGCAGATCATTTTTATGCTTAGGCCCAACCTTGAAACGAGTTTCCAGACCCAATAAACACTAGATTTTCGTGAATTAAAGCTCCATTAAATTCTGAATAATATCCTATTTTTGGTGTTGTTTGGACCAAAATAGGATCGAATTTGATTATTTGGAGTGGAAGTAAAAGAACTCTGAAAAGAAGAGCTTCTAGAAGCTAACAAGCATTCATGGTTGTTTGGAACAAATCAAGGTCAAGGAGGAATCCAAGAATGCAAAGGAATAGAAAAGGTTGTAAAATAGGAGTTCAAAGTCGCCGGCTTTGCCGGCTTATCGCGGCTTGCCGATGTTTTGGTAGACAATGAAGGATGACCACCAACCAATGGCGGTTATATGGTGGAAGACCGCCAACTGTTGGCGGCCATACGTCCCTAGAAGGTGGTTCTCTCGGGTTTTTGCCTCTTTTTGGACTTTTCTCCTCAACCCTCTGATCCATGGATTTGTTTTCAACACTAGGATGCTATAACCAAGTTCAAGGGTCCCTAAATATTATAAATAGGACCCATACCTTCAGAATTAGGGATTTTTGGTTAAGCTCTCTCTTTAAGCGCCTAGCTTGAAGAAACTCTTCTCTTTTAATTTCTCTCTCAGATCTCACATTTTTGGTGTTGTTAGTTGTGTTCCTGCAGTAGTTTCAGAGAGCTTCAAGGTGGAATTCTGAAGCAGAAAGCAAGCAAGCGCCGTCTACAAGCCTAGAGCAAGAAGAATGTCGAAGAAGCCTCTATGTAACAGCCCGAGTAAAAATTTTGATTTTTACCGGACTGTAAAAGCCTTTTTACCGTGATTTACTGTTGAATTAATCTTGGGTAATTAATTCAAAGTAAATCGGGCATCGTTTTTCGAAACCGAGGGTTTTCCCGCGCTCGTGATTTTTCCGTGGATTTTTCGAGCCTAAGTCGGTATTTTTCGGGTCCCGGGATTTTCAGAAAAATCACACCGGAAAATAACTAAGGGGGTATCAATTATTTTCTGGTCCGGATCGGACTCGCTTAATAATGCAGACAAGCTGCATAATTAAGGATTCACATGATGCACAACGATTTCCCATCTATAAAAAGAAGAAGAAAGCATGAGAAGAGGAAGAGAAGAGAAAAAAAGAAAGAGAGAAAAAGATAGAAAAAGGGAGGAAAAAAGAAAAAGAGAGGAAAAAAAATAATAAAAAGAAAAATCGGGAAAAGAAAAAAAAGGGAAGAGGAAGGAAAAAAAAAAGAAGAACCAATCAGAAAAATAGAAAATAGAAAAAAAAAGAGAAAGAAAAAATAGGAAATTAGAAAAGAAAAGAAGAAAATAGGAAAAAAGAAGAAAAGAAGAAAAATGGAAAAAAAGAAAACCCGGAGGGTATTGTTCACCGTCACCCCGGTTACTGTGCACGCCGTGGCGATCCGCACCGCCTCTCGACGCACCGCCACCAGCCTCGCCTTCTCCTCTCCGTCGCCAACCTGTTGCCGTCGCCCCCGAGTCCTTCCGTCCACCGGAGCACCGTGACGTGCCGTTGACCCGCGGCTAAACCTGGCGGATCCAGCTCCCTTGCGCCTGCCGCCTCTTGCCGACGACGCAGCGCTGCCTTTCCACCGCCAGACGAGTCGCCTCAGCCTCGCCGACCCCGCGCCAGCCTTCCTCTCGCCCGTCCCTGCCGCCCGTCGCGCCGCCGACGCTGAACCCGAGGTGAGCGACCCGTGTGGTTGAAACAACCCGTTCGCGACGGGTTTGACCCGGTTTCAAGCGGGCTGCTTGCTTGGGCTGTGGAACTGCGCTTGAGCCTTGCAGCCTTGGTTTGGGTCCTTGCTTTGGGCTCGGGCTTGGGTTGCATAGCGTGGCCCAGTCCGGATTTCTTTTTTTTTAAATATATATATATATATATATATAAATCTAATTAAAATCTGAAAAAAATATATGGTTACTTTGAGAAAATTATGGTCAATTTAATGCTAGGATTTTGAGGATAATATAAATATATATACATGGATAAATAATTAAGTTATGCTTTGGAGAAAAACTAATATTATTTGGAAGAATATATAAATATCATGAAATTAATTTCTAGAAATTTAATATATGTATTAATTTCTTTGGAAAATTATGGTTGAGGAATATATATACATATGTACTTTGAAAAAAATTAAAGGTAATTATATTTTGTGATGGAAAATATTATTATATATATATTTAGAAAAAGATAAATACTATATATATTTTCTGGAAATTATAAATAGGTTATTATTTTTCTGGAAAATTATGGAGATTATAATTTTGGAAAATTTTAATTATTTATGAAAATATTTTTAAAAGAGTTTTAATTAAAGTATGGTACCGAAATTATATACGGATATATGTACGGTATAATATTTTCGGTAAAAGATAATAATAACGGATATGAACCGGGATGGGTTATTTCGCAGTATTGGCATCATAGTATACCGATTATGTGCATTTATGTGTATATATTGTCTTGTGGTATAGGTTCGGATATCGGGCAGTTTCTCGAGGAGCCGGCGTCGGACCGGTCATTGTTTCCGGAGTTGAGTAATCGGCCAAGGTGAGGATGGATTTCCTTCAATATGTGCCTGTATTACTCGGTTATCATGTTTTGTTGATTATTGCATTGTTGGATGTTGCATTTGCTGTGGTATGTTTCGGGATGTTTATCCCCTTGTCTTGATTGTGGTCAGGATGTTTACCCTATGTTGGATTTTGGATGTTTATCCTTGCGTCTTTTTGGTTTAAGTATAATGGAATTAATAATAAATTGTGATAAGGATGTCGATCCTTGATTTTGGTTAGGGATGTCGATCCCTGTGGTTTGGTTTTGATGATCATAATATAATTGTCACGTGGTAAGTAGTGGTACGACTCGATGGTTTAAGACTGTTTCGTGGTGGCCGTGACCTGGGTTACTTGTGATAAGCATGTCTATGCTTGGGATGTCTATCCCGTGATTATTTCTGGGATGTCTATCCCTGGGTTCGTATTTTTTGGATGTCGATTCCTGGGTTCTCTGTATTTGGTCTTGCACCCGGAATGTGTTGATAACCAGGTCTGACCCCTAGCTTATCCGTGACGGGGCCCGGAAAGATAAAATTGGAAATTGGATTTTATTTGAGTCTTTTGGTTTGTTTTATTTTATTTTGGTGGTTTTTACCTGTTTTTGGACCTTGAGTTATTATAGTTGCATATTGATTGTCTATCCTTCGACGGTGAGCACTTCGTACTCACCCCTCACCTGCGGGCTTTCATCCCGTAGGATGAGTTATTTGTGATACAGGTTGGGTGCATTCCAGACAGGCTGCGGCGTTATCCCTTGGACAGGACTTGGATCCATAGTTTGCATTAGTGTCGCATACAGTGTTTTGTGAGTTATTAAGTCTTCCGCTGTGCATTTTATTGATATTATTGGGCCTTTGGGCCGGTTTTGTTATTTATGATGTTTCCTATTTTGGGCTGTTGGGCCCGAGTTTCTATTGTACACACTGTATGCTGGGTTTGATTTTGGTTGGGTTGTCACGGTTCCAGCACGTGTTTACTGTGTACGGTAAATACGGATCGGGGCGTTTCATTTTGGTAGCGGAGCGGGCGTTAGGTCTTGTTGGGCAGTCTTTGTGTGTTGGTTGTCCTTGTTTGCATAGTTCACTCCATTGGTTTATTATTTTATATCATTTTAGTTAGTGCATTATGGATCCAGTCAAGGGACGCCAGCTGTCGCAGAACATACACATAAGAGGTAATGATGCCATAAATAAGCAGAAATATAAATATTATTAATATTACTAATATTTTGATTACAAACATAAATATTACATTGATATTTTATGAAAAGAAAAATACATTTATCGCCTTGGAACGACGTTGACCCTGAAGCCGTTGAGGTCGTTGCTGATGTTGACTTGGATGCTGTCGCTCCACGAGAACCACATGCCGCCCCTGTTGTCCTGGCTTGGAAGCTCGTACCGGTTTGCTTGAGGGAACCGGAGTGGGATAAGACTGTGATCGTCTTGAGGCAGCCACTGGGTCTTCGTGAGAAGAACCATGTTTGGTTTGTACTGGTTCTTCAGGTCCCTCAGGGTACGCGAGAACTCCTGGGAATGCCTTGCGACTCCTCTACAGTTCCACACCAGTAGTCGGGCCTTGGGCCAAGTTACAGGCAGACGAGTTACTCTGGGCATGCTCTGGCCGTCATCGAGAGCTGGTAGTAGGTGCCTTGCTCCAGGAAGTGGCAAGTAGACTCCAGGTTGAACTCCTGAAGCCTTTCAAAGATGAAGAACATGATGGAGTTTGTCGATCCGTAGTAGGAGGTCCTCAGAGTGCCATGGTCCTCCAAGAAGAACGTCTCTTCCATGGGCATGATGAAGAACCGCGATGAGTAGAGTTCGTCGATGAAGACCAGACGAGGCATTCTGCCGAGCTCATTCGGGAGTTCCTCTGGACGCTCGTTGACCATGCTGTAGGCCAGTCGGTTTCTTCTGCCTAGGTTGGCACCTTCGACGAAGAAGACGGATGAGGGAGCAGGCATGTTGTTTCTGACGCGTTGGTGTTTTGAATTTCTGAGTATGGTGATTTCTTTTGCCTTGGCGTTTTGTTTTCTCTTGGATGCTTTGTGTTTTTGCTTTCCGTTGTTTTGCCCTTTATAGAAAAATATTTTGCCGTTCCTTTCACAAAACTCCAAACC
Organism: Turnera subulata; assembly: GCA_028386065.3. NCBI lineage: Eukaryota > Viridiplantae > Streptophyta > Magnoliopsida > Malpighiales > Passifloraceae > Turnera > Turnera subulata. The sequence goes on from JAKUCV010007112.1 coordinate 23,929, forward strand.
GTTTTCGATCTTCAAGATTTTGCTTTTTGAAAATTTGTCGTTGCTTCATTTATTACTTTGTTACTTTATACGTTTTTCGGGCTACAAATGCCAGAGTTTTTCACCCTTTTCCATCTCGCGATTTTCTTTCGCCCTGGCTACCTTGTCCTTTCTTTTTATGGTTTTTCTATATTTTCCTGCATTTTTTATCACATGCATCCGTGACCGTTGTGGCTAGGCTGATGGGACCACACCTCGAGTAGAGCGCATGTGCGACAAGCTTACACCTGTTCGGACATCATGGTGGGATACGAGGCTTGACAGACGTTTTTGGCACATACGGAATTGTGGACAAGTGGGTACGTTTCTTACGAGGGACACAGGACGCTCTCGTGATCATCGCCTTACGAGTTAACGGATATCCTTTTCACGAGGGAACCGACGTCACCGTTAGCTGCGTATGTCACGTTTCTCGGGATCGAGGATGGTTACGATCGATCTAGAGCGCCGAGCGTGAAAACATGTTTTTGTTTTAATTTCTTTATGTTTTGATTTTGTTAAACGAGTTTTATTTTTAATTTCTTTATGTTTGATTTTATATTCTTACTGTGATTTTTGTTTTATTGGGAGATGTTTTTAACTTTCTGTTAGCATGAGTTTTCATAATTTAACAAGATTTTTGATTTGAAAAAAAAACTCATTTTACTTAATTCATAAGGTTTTACAACAGGAGAAGAAGTACTCTATGGAGCTACTTGCTTCTCTAGGTCTTTTACAAGTTTTTGGATGGTTTTCATGTGAGGGAAGAGTTCCGCGCACGCCAGTTCGATCTGCATCACTGCCGAGCTGATCTTCTTCAGTGAGAAGTTCAGCTGCGTCAGTGTCTGCTACGGAGTGCTGCTTTCAGCCGTCGCCTTGCCCTTTCGATCTTCAGCTTTCTTGTTGGCACGCTTCTTTAGTTGTCTTGGGGAGACGACCATGTGTTCCTTCAGGCCGATGATGTTGGTTTTGAACCGCTTCCTGGGAGATTCTTCATCAGAGCTTGTCGGGAAGGCAGTACCGCCGATGTAGCTGTTGTTCTTGGAGTTTGAGGTAGTTCGAGATCGGTGTCGAGAGTCCAAGGTTGAGAGTGAGTGTTTCAGTTATGAGGTTTGGTATTTATAAGAGGATGAGATGTCGCTTAAGGGTATAAGCGGTATCTCATGTTGAGTTTGGACACCTGGCAGAGTGTGCCAGAAGCTTATCGTGGTAGGACGCACGGATAAGATGGAATTTCGGGGACGAAATTCTTATTAAGGTGGGTAGACTGTAACAGCCCGGGTAAAAATTTTGATTTTTACCGGACTGTAAAAGTCTTTTTACCATGATTTACTATTGAATTAATCTTGGGTAATTAATTCAAGGTAAATCGGGCGTCGTTTTTCGAAACAGAGGGTTTTCTCGCGCTCGTGATTTTTCTGTGGATTTTTCGGGCCTAAGTCGGTATTTTTCGGGTCCCGGGATTTTCAGAAAAATCACACCGGAAAATAACTAAGGGGGTATCAGTTATTTTCTGGTCCGGATCAGACTCGCTTAATAATGCAGACAAGCTACATTATTAAGGATTCACATGATGCACAGCGATTTCCCATCTATAAAAAGAAGAAGAAAGCAGGAGTAGAGGAAGAGAAGAGAAAAAAAGAGAGAGAGAAAAAGAGAGAAAAAGGGAGGAAAAAAGAAAAAAAAAAGGAAAAGAAAAAAAAAACGAAAGAAAAAGAGAAAAAAAAAAAAAAAAAAAAAAACGGGAGAAGAAAAAAAAGGGGGAAGAGGAATGAAAAAAAAAAGAACCAATCAGAAAAATAGAAAACAGAAAAAAAAAAGAGAAAGAAAAAATAGGAAATCAGAAAAGAAAAGAAGAAAATAGGAAAAAAGAAGAAAAGAAGAAAAAATGGAAAAAAGAAAACCCGAAGGGTACTGTTCACCGTCACCCCGGTTACTGTGCACGCTGTGGCGATCCGCACCGCCTCTAGACTCACCGCCACCAGCCTCGCCTTCTCCTCTCCGTCGCCGACCTATTGCCGTCGCCCCCGAGTCCTTCCGTCCACCGGAGCGCCGTGACGCGCCGTTGACCCGCGGCGAAACCTGGCGGATCCAGCTCTCTAGCGCCTGCCGCCTCTTGCCGACGACGCAGCGCCGCCTTTCCACCGCCAGACGAGTCGCCTCAGCCTCGCCGACCCCGCGCCAGCCTTCCTCTCGCCCGTCCCTGCCGCCCGTCGCGCCGCCGACGCCGAACCCGAGGTGAGCGACCCGTGTGATTGAAACAACCCGTTCGCGACGGGTTTGACCCGGTTCCGAGCGGGCTGCTTGCTTGGGCTATGGAACTGGGCTTGAGCCTTGCAGCCTTGGTCTGGGTCCTTGTTTTGGGCTCGGGCTTGGGTTGCATAGCTTGGCCCAATCCGGATTTCTTTTTTTAAAAATATATATATATATATATATATATATATATATATATATATATATATATATATATATATATATATGTGTGTGTGTGTGTGTGTGTGTGTGTGTGTGTGTGTAAATATGTATTTATAATTTCTGGGAATCTAATTAAAATCTGAAAAAAATATATGGTTACTTTGAGAAAATTATGGTCAATTTAATTCTGGGATTTTGAGGATAATATAAATATATATACATGGATAAATAATTAAGTTATGTTTTGGAGAAAAACTAATATTATTTGGAAGAATATATCATGAAATTAATTTCTAGAAATTTAATATATGTATTAATTTCTTTGGAAAATTATGGTTGAGGAATATATATACATATGTACTTTGAAAAAAATTAAAGGTAAGTATATTTTGTGATGTAAAATATTATTATATATATATTTAGAAAAAGATAAATACTATATATATTTTCTGAAAATTATAAATAGGTTATTATTTTTCTGGAAAATTATGGAGATTATAATTTTGAAAAATTTTAATTATTTATGAAAATATTTTTAAAAGAGTTTTAATTAAAGTATGGTACCGAAATTATATTCGGATATACGTACGGTATAATATTTTCGGTAAAAGATAATAATAACGGATATGAACCGGGATGGGTTATTTCGCAGTATTGACATCATAGTATACCGATTATGTGCATTTATGTGTATATACTGTCTTGTGGTATAGGTTCGGATATCGGGCAGTTTCCCAAGGAGCCGGCGTCGGACCGGTCATTGTTTCCGAAGTTGAGTAATCGGCCAAGATGAGGATGGATTTCCTTCAATATGTGTCTGTATTACTCGGTTATCATGTTTTGTTGATTATTGCATTGTTGGATGTTGCACTTGCTGTGGTATGTTTCGGGATGTTTATCCCCTTGTCTTGATTGTGGTTGGGATGTTTACCCCATGTTGGATTTTGGATGTTTATCCTTGCGTTTTTTTGGTTTAAGTATAATGGAATTAATAATAAATTGTGATAAGGATGTCGACCCTTGATTTTGGTTAGGGATGTCGATCCCTGTGGTTTGGTTTTGATGATCATAATATAATTGTCACGTGGTAAGTAGTGGTACGACTCGATGGTTTAAGACTGTTTCGTGGTGGCCGTGACCTGGGTTACTTATGACAAGCATGTCTATGCTTGGGATGTCTATCCCGTGATTATTTTTGGGATGTCTATCCCTGTGTTCGTTTTTTGGGATGTCGATTCCTGGGTTCTCTGGATTTGGTCTCGCACCCGGAATGTGTTGATAACCAGGTCTAACCCCTAGCTTATCCGTGACGGGGCCCAGAAAGATAAAATTGGAAATTGGATTTTATTTGAGTCTTTTGGTTTGTTTTTATGTTATTCTCGTGGTTTTTACCTGTTTTTTAGACCTTGAGTTATTATAGTTGCGTATTGATTGTCTATCCTTCGTCGGTGAGCACTTCGGACTCACCCCTCACCTGCGGGCTTTCATCCCGTAGGATGAGTTATTTGTGATACAGGTTGGGTGCATTCCAGACAGGCTGCGGCGTTATCCCTTGGACAGGACTTGGATCCATAGTTTGCATCAGTGTCGCATACAGTGTTTTGTGAGTTATTAAGTCTTCCGCTGTGCATTTTATTGATATTATTGGGCCTTTAGGCCGGTTTTGTTATTTATGATGTTTCCTATTTTAGGCTGTTGGGCCCGAGTTTCTGTTGTACATACTGTATGCTGGTCTTGATTTTGGTTGGGTTGTCACGGTTCCGGCACGTGTTTACTGTGTACGGTAAATACGAATCGGGGCGTTTCACTCTACAATAAGTAAATCGATTTAGTTATCTATCATATTTCATGATGATCATGCTATTGACTATATTTGCTTCAGTGTTGTGTTGCTTTAAGAACTACGTGGGCTTTAATCTCGGTCGTCGGGTTATGTGGATAGTTTCTAGTGGATTGAGACTTAAGCCAAATTATTATTTTTTTCTTTTCTGTTAAATTCGATTATGCTGCTGTTATTGGCGTTATGATGTTGATTCAGGTTGCACACATAAAAATGCTTCACGTTGCAATATTTTTTTTTTAAATTACCACCACAAGCATAGGTGGGGTGCCTTATACCTTGCCACCTACGACGAGCCCTTGAGTTCATACGCTTTGGTTTTCGTTAATTAGGCCTTTTAGCAGTTATAGAGCAACGAAGATTTTTCCTAGATTTTTCTGAATGAGTAAAACCCGGGTGACAACTCCAAAAGTTTAGGTGAGTAGGCCAAAAGCTTTACGCTTTGGTCCGGGTTCTCACACACTCCTATACAAATGAAGCTATTTTCTTTGCAAGCTGTATAAGGTGTTTGATTGGACCAAGACCATTTGGGCCGAATCCACCAATTCTTACCCAGAGCACCACTGGACGGAAGTGACACATGAAGGTCACGAAACTGGACTAACCCACCCCAGTTTGGGAAGTAGCAATCAGGCCAAAATTATTATAGCTAACTTGGGCCACAATTTCGTGTTTTGGGCTTGGATCCCCAGAGTTCCGGAACAGCTCGCTTGATTGGACCACAACTCAGTCCATGATCTTTCTAATCAGGGCGAGATACCACATCCCGTGAAAATCGCATTAACTGCCTCACAATGGCAATATATGGTCCTTGAGTTCCAAGTTAGCCATTTAAGCAACTCTTAGTCTCCCTTGAGTCAACTCTCTAATACATATCGTATCATACATTGTGCTGACTTAGACATTGGAGTACATTAGGAGCATAGACATTTTCGATCTCTCAAACCAATGTGTATTCGTTTTGCAGGTGACATGTTGACTACGATCATCACGTTCTATTTTTTATTGTTGAATTTTTTTTTAAGCTGTTGCTGAATTTTTTTTTTTTTACTGTTGTTGGATTTGAGGTAACGTAATATAAACAATATAAGGACTAGCAACAAATACTCTCAGAGTTCGGACATTAATATGGGCACCCTAAAATATAAGAATGATCGTCGAAGATAGATGGGCATTTATTGGATTAAAGACTTGTTTCATCCTTTTGTTGGACGCTAAAGTTAGAATCCATCCCTGTGTTGGATTTTGGCTTCTTTTCATCCCTCTATTCTCCCTAGTTGGCCTGTTTTGATCCCTCTCGCCGGAATCCGGTGGAAAATGATGACGTGGCAAGGTTTTCAGCGCCACGTCAACATATGCTGAAGTCACATGTCAGGTTGAACCCATAAGTCAAACCGACTCGACCCGACCGGTTCACCCACCTAAAACCCCCATTTTGCAAATCGATAGGGACCTGGAGTTTGTCCATTTTCTTTTCTTTCTTCCCAAAATTAATTTCTTTAAAACCTTTCATTCAATTAAAAATTATTTTGGAAACAAAATAATAATTTATACTAATTAAATTATAATTTAATAGCTTATACTAATTAAATTATAATTAGTATAACTTATTATTTTTGTAACAGCCCGGGTAAAATTTTTGATTTTTACCGGGACTGTAAAAGTCTTTTTACCGTGATTTACTGTTGAATTAATCTTGGGTAATTAATTCAAGGTAAATCGAGCGTCGTTTTTCGAAACCGAGAGTTTTTCCACGCTCGTGATTTTTCCTGGATTTTTCGGGCCTAAGTTGGTATTTTTCGGGTTTCGGAATTTCTCGGAAAATCACACCGAAAAATAACTAAGGGGGTATCAGTTATTTTCTGGTCCGGACCGGACTCGCTTCATAATGCAGACAAGCTGCATTATTTGAAGTTTCACATGTGCACAGTGTTCATCGTCTATAAAAAGAAGAAAGGAAGCAGAGGAGAAGGAGAGGAAGAGAGGAAAAGAAAAAGAGAGAAAAGAAAAAAAAGAGAGAAAAAGGAAAAAAGAGAAAAAGGAAAAAAAAGAAAAGAAAGAAGAGAAAAAAAACACACACACACACACACAGAAAAACAGAGAGGAAAAAGAGAAAAAAAAGGGGAGAAAAGGAAAAAAATATAAACAGAAAATGGAAAAAAAAGAGAAGGAAAATAGGAAAAAACAGAAAGAAAACAGGAAGAAAAAGAAGAAAATAAAGGAAATGGAAAAAAAAAGAAAGAAGAGACGCTACTGTTCATCACCCGCCACCTTACTGTTCACGGGAGGACGACCGGCGCCTTCTCGAGCTTCACCGCCGCCACCAGCAGGACGCCCGAGCCATCACGACCTCAACGGCGCTGCCTCCGTCGCCTTCCGCCGCCGGAAAAGCCGCAACGCGCCATCGACCCGAGGAGCTGACCCGCGGATCCGCTTCTTCTCCGCGCCTGCCGCCTCACGCCGACGATGCAGCGCCGCCGTTCCACCGCCTTGGTGTCGCCCTCGCCTCGCGACGCCTGCACCGTTGCTACTGCTCGCGCTCGTCGCGCCTGTCGCCGCCGCAGCTGCTCAACCCGCGAGGTGAGCAGATCCGGATTCGTTGACCCGCGTGCTTGTCCGGGTCGCGGACTTGGGTTTTCAGTTTGGGCTGGGTTTTCGGGTTGGGCTGTGAGCTGTGCTGGGCCGGGCCTTGGTGGGCCTGTGTTCGGGCTGCTGCCTTGGTCTGGGCCTGCACTATTCATGGCCCAGTCCGTTTAATTTTAAAAAAAACAATATATATATATATTTATTTATATTCTGGTAATTAATTTTGAGAAAAAAATATATATTTATTTTGAGAAAATTATGGCTAATTAAATTCTTGTATTTTAAGGATAATATACATATATATACTTTGATAAATAATTAAGTTATGTTTTGGGAAACTAATATTAATTGGAAAAAAATATAAATGCCATAAAAATAATTCCTGGAAATTTTATGTACATATATTATTTTGCCTGGAAAATTATGGTTGTGGAAATTATATATATATGTACTTTGGAAATTAAAGTTAATTATATTTTGAGTTGGAAAATACTATTATATATATTTAGAAAAAGATAAATACTATATATTTTCAGGAAATTATAAATAGGTTATTACTTTTCTGGAAAATTATGGAGATTGTAATTTTGGAAAATTATAGTTATTTTATGAAAGTAATATGAAAAAAGTTTTAATTAAAGTATGGTACCGAAATTATATTCGGATATACGTACGGTAAAATATTTTCGGTAAAAGATAATAATAACAGATATGTAACCGGGATGGGATTATTTCGCAGTTTGGGCATCATAACATACCGATTATGTGCATTTATGTGTATATGTTGTTTTGTTGGATAGGTTTGGATATCGGGCAGTTTTTCGAGGAGCCGGCGTCAGACCGGTCATTATTTCCGGAGTTGAGTAATCGGCCAAGGTGAGGATGGATTTCCTTCAATATGTGCATGTATTACTCGGTTATCATGTTTGTTGATTATTGCATTTGCTGTGGTATGTCTCGGGAAGTTTATCCCATTGTCTCGATTGTTGTCGGGATGTTTATCCCAGTATTGTGATTGGTTTTTGAATGTTTATCCTTGAGTCGTTTTGGCACTAAATAAAATGGAATAATTAATAAATTGTGACAAGGATGTCGATCCTTGATTTTTGGATAGGGATGTCTATCCCGGTATTTTGGTTAGGGATGTCGATCCCTACGATTTGGTTTTGATAACGATAATGTAATTGTCACGTGGTAAGTAGTGGTACGACTCGATGGTTTAAGACTATTTCGTGGTGGCCATGACCTGGGTTCTTGTGATAAGCATGTCTATGCTTGGGATGTCTATCCCGTGATTATTTTTGGGATGTCTATCCCTGGGTTCGTATTTTTGGGATGTCGATCCCTGGGTTCTCTGGATTTGGTCTGGCACCCAGAATGTGTTGATAACTAGGTCTGACCTCTAGCTTATCCGTGACGGGGCCCGGAAAGATAAAATTGGAAATTGGATTTCATTCGAGTCTTTTGATTTATTTTGGCGGTTTTTGCCTGTTTTTGACTTGAGTAATTTTAGTGTGCATATTGATTGTCTTTCCTTCGTCGGTGAGCACTTCGGACTCACCCCTCACCTGCGGGCTTTCATCCCGTAGGATGAGTTATTTGTTGTACAGGTTTGGTGCATTCCAGACAGGCTGCGGCGTTATCCCTTGGACAGGGCTTGGATCCATAGTTTGCATCTATGTCGCATACAGTGTTATGTGAGTTATTAAGTCTTCCGCTGTGCATTGTTTTATTATTGTTGGGCCATTGGGCCAGTTGAGTTATTATTATTGTTTTTACTTTGGGCTGTTGAGCCCGGATTTCTATTGTATACACTGTATGCTGGGCTTGGTATGGTTGGGTCGTCACAGTTCCGGCACGTGCTTACTGTGTACGATAAATACGGGTCGGGGCGTTTCAATTTTATTTTTGAAAGAATTTTAATTTAATGAAAGATTTTATTGAAATTAAATTAGTATAAGTTATTATTTAATTATTATAAGTTATTATTTTGTTTTTGAACGAATTTTCATTCAATGAAAAGTTTTGAAGAAATTCATTTTAGGAAAAAAAAAAAGAAAAAAGTAGACAAATCAGATTTGCAAAATGGGTCTTTGGGTGGGCAAACCGGTCGGGTCGAGTCGGTATGGTTTGTTGGTTCGACCTAACATGTGGCTTCTCCATATGCTGACGTGACGCCGAAAACCATGCTAACTCATCATTTTCCACCGAATTCCGACGAGAAGTACTAAAATATGCCAACTAGAGGAACAGAGAGAAGAAAAGAAGCCAAAATCCAACACAATGATGAATTCCAACTTTTGGCGGGGATCAAACGAGTATTTAATCCGGCATTTATTTCTTTTAGTGAGTTAATATATGTGGGCACCTACTGGTTGGGTGGGGCAATGACGTTGTGCATATCCAATATAAATGAACATAGATTCAGCGCCTAGTAGTTGGGACTGTGAGTCTTCGGTCTTTTGCATCTGTCTTGATTTATAGTACTAGTTACTAAACCCATGTCTGTTAATCAAACAGAGCATCTTTACGTAATCGAGAAATTTTATATCCTATAAATAAAGTCATATAGCTTATGTTGGTTCCCGTGAAAAAAACTCAAAGAGACCAAACTCATTGTTTTAGATTTTCTAAGAGGTAGTACAGACAACAAAAAGAGCACCCTTCTCTTTCTCCCTCCAGTCATCTCCACCCTATAGGTCTTCTCTACTGCGAAGAAAAATGGCGACTACTTTTATCTCTGCTGTTGCAAGAAGGTAAGGGCATATACATATACACAACAAACAAAATTTGATCAGTCATCTTCTCTGCGCCATCGCTTGCGACCATATATTTTATACCTTTTTTGACTGATTACTTTTGCTGTTTTCTTTCTCTATGTTTTTCTCCAATTCCTGACTGCTGTGATTGAAATACTATATATAATTAAACACACACACACTTTTTTGTGTTCGGGAAAAAGATAGTGTTATAAAACAAGAAAAACCAAGCGGAGTTAATTGTATAGGAGTACAGACCACAACAATACGTACGGAGTTATAATAAGCGGATCAGAGGCTTAATTGGTTGTCAAGACAGACCAATCCAGCTCCCAAATTCGCCACAAACACACACACACAACATCAAAATATCATTTGGTAACAACGATCATCAACACCTTCAAAGCTTATATATATATGACTTGCATGAAAATGTTTAGAGCTTGTTATTCTTAATTAGATCTTGGCAAAGTACGTTTTAGCTATCCTAGTTGCCGTCCAGAAACAATGCCTTTTTAATTAGTTTTCCTTTCGAGCAGTACTACTCAATCAAGTCCACACATTTGTTATTGACTTTGGCTTCCAAATTTCATCAATTCATGCCCTTCCATTCAAACATTTTCGTCAATGCCGGGTCAACTATGCTTACTTGTTGGCCAACTTTCTTATACTTATTTGCTGGACTGGGGTAGGCTTTCCCCATCCAGCGGCAAAGTTGCTTCTTTTTTCTTTTTTTGTTGGTTTACAACTTGCTCCTCTTTATTAGACTTTAGTTTAAAGAGGTCTTGCTGATCTGTAAACGCATAAAGTCATTTTATTGTGGTTGATGTTAAGTACTTAGGAATCTTAAATTTACATTGCAACCACCTTCACTTTCTGGGAATGATTTGTAGCGTCAATATTTCTTAAATGTTTTTCCTTTTTTTAACATTAGAGGAATATCTCCGTCAACATCCTAGCATATTGCCGTGTAGAAATGTCAAACTTTCTATCCATTTTAGGATTTGGATTTGGCATGGCTCTAGTAAATTAGTTTTCCTACATTTGTTGGAAATGTTTGTAAATCTATTATTTTTTTAAGACTAACTAACTCTTATTTCCAAATATACGTAGTGCCCCTACCAATATAGACATGGTTGAAGGGAATATTAGAAACAAACCTCGCAATTTTTTTTTTTAAAAATAATGTCTCTACATATTAATAAAATTTTCTCGTAATCGCAGTGCACTTAAGTTCTTTAATGCAATCCAAAAATTTTTTAAAAGAAAATAGGGTTAATGGTATATTTGGTATCCATACTTTTTCAATGTCGCCAACTGTATGCTATGACATTTTTTTCCGTCAATTATATACCGGTATTTTGTGAGTTTGTCTCAATTATGTACCTCAGGTAGTATTTTTATGACATCGCTTGCCCCTCAAAGGTGGAGGCAATTTAATCCCCAAAATTTTAAATTAACCATACAAGTCCTTCTACAAGTGTACTACCTACTCCACAAGTTTTTATTATTTTTTCAATTTAATCATTTGTTTTATATATAGTTCTCATTGTAGGCCCAAAAGACTAAGAAGGGGGTTTTTTTTTTTTTTGATCTTCCTAAGGGGCCCCACGCCCAACCCTACTATACCAATACTACCCTTATCCCATCCTATCCCAAACTAATTTTTCCCCACACCCAGTTTTGAACCTGGGTTGCCTTGGTGAACCAAGGTCTTGAATGCCACTGCAGCCAGACTGCTACACAAATTCTGGGTTTTCTAAGAACAAAAGAGAGGTTGAAAGAAAGAGATGAGAGCAAACACACACAACAACAAAAACACCAATTTAGAGTGGTTCCCCCTAAATCCTATGGGTACATCCACTACTCAAGGCTCTCCCTTGAGGTTTTCAAAATCCACTATATGACTTCTTCCAAGGTGAAGTCCAACCTTTTACAACCAAGCTTTTTCAAAGGATCATGCTCAAATCTTTACAAGAGTTTTCCCAAGGCTCATTCTCCAATCTAAGCTTTTATTAAGGCTCAACCCAAATCTATACAAGAGTTTTCCATGGCTCACTCTCTAACCTATACCCAAAGCTTTTTCAAAATGCTCAAGCTTCAAACCTATTCAACTCCTCAAGTAAAACTTCCCAAATCCTACTCAAGGTATGATTTTCCAACAAGTGAAGAGTGACTCACTCTTTGTTTACAAGATAAGCTCAAAGATATCACAAAGGTTTTAAGCCCAATGATGAAAGCAAGAACTAAATCCCCTCAAAAGAAAAGTATTCAACAATCTAGACTCAATAATCTCTCAAAGATTGTGTGCACAAAGCAAGCTCAATAAGAAGGTTTCTCACACTTGTAATCTCTTGCTCTAAGTGTGTATAAGGGTAGGAAGTCTATTTATAAGCCCCAAATGTAAGTAGGTACTTAATAGTAAAAGACCCTTAACATAGACTTGCCTCTTGACAGATTTGTATAGGAGACTCCTATACGAATTTTCACTGGAAGGTTTTGTCTTTTTCCAAACAACTAGCCGTTGGAATTTCAACACCCCATCCATTTCTTAACTTGTCTTCTTGTTATAATAGGACAGAAAAACGTCCATAAATCCCTCCTTTGTAGATTTTTGAAGCTCTTTGATTGGTGGAGTAGAAAACTCCTAACTTGAAGGACAACTCCTTTATCTTTTCTTGATGGATGAGTCTAGCCACAAATCCATCCATGTTGTGCTCCATCTTGCAAATAATTGACAGCTATGTAGAGGCTCCTTATTTGTCTTGATTTCTAGTTTGGACTTTTGTACAAGGAAAGGACAATGGTGTTGTGGAGAAGAAGATAAATAGTAACAAAGCAAAACTTTCCATATTTTCCTTTTGTCAACTTGTGTGTGTATGGCCTTAAAAGACCCATTGTGCAAATATTTAAACCAAATGGTGAGTTTTAACCATGAATAGGAGATACAAGCTTGGGCTTTATAATACCATCAATACTTATGGGCTTTTGAAACAATTTAACAGCCCAAAGTCCATCATATCCATCAAGTGTAAAGATGCTAAGCATAACTAAATTGGACTTGTACACATATATAAGTTAGGTTGAAAACAAAGTTCAATTCTTATATAACTTGTCAACATTAAATCAAAAGATGAGATGAAAGCACGTAATGGCCCAACGACATTATGTATGACTTGTTTGAAAATGCTTAACAATTTTTTAACATAGACAAAAACAATAACTAAGCCTATGGAAAAATGCAAGGATTAACAATCATTTATACCATAATTGAATCCAAAATTATATTTATTGTGTAATAATATTTTTATTAACATAACAAGTGTATATTTATTTATTTATCATAGGTTTTGTAATACATAACTAGCTGTATTTATAAAATAATAGGTATATATTATCCACTAATGAGAATTATTCAATTATATTTCATAATTATAATTATATATCACATAAATTTTTGCTGAATGATTTCAAATTTTTTCTTTATTAGTTTTAAAATTTAAAAATTTTAATTTTTCAAATTTAAAAAATAACTTAAAAGTGATCCCATTTACCGTGTATCATAATAGTATGAAAACATTATTTTAAGAACGAATTCATGGCCCAACCACTAGCAACACTTACAAAGTTAGAAATTATTTTAAGGCAGGCAAAATCAATAAATATAACACTAATGCTAAAGTTACTAAGGTTTTTTTTTTCTAAGAGAGTCTTACAAACATCACTAATGCTAGAATTACTAAGGTTTTTTTTTGCTAAGAGAGTCTTACAAACATATGTGGTATAGGTACATTGGATGATTTTGTTACCACCTTTGATTTCATTTATTATTTCTATAGTTAGAGTTTTTCCAATCACAAAAGTCTTTACCTATTAATTTGTCATGTGCTCTTTCCTTTCCAAATTATTTTCGCCTCCTTCCTTTTTCCAAATTTCTCTACAACATTTATTTCTTTATTATTTTTCACTATCTTCCCCAGCTTCATACAAAAATCTTAGAGCTAAAATTTGAAGAGCTCTCTCCCTTTCAAAATTTTAGGCCTTTCTTCCCTTTTCAAATATCCTTTTTTTCTCTCTTCTCCTTTATAAATCAATCTAGGTTTTGTTTATCTCTAAAAAAATTAGGGAATTTTTTTGAATAATTTAGGGTTTTATTTTCATCATAGTATATTAATATTTTATTTTTAAATATAGGTTTTATATAACGGTTTGCTTAATTATAAACAAAGAAAAAAATGGAGAGAAATTCGAAAAAGGAAGGCGGCCTAAAAATTTGGGAAGGAAAGAGATCATGAAACATTTATAGGTAGAAATTTTTGTGATTGAAAAAAAATTCTAATTTTAGAAATAATAAATTAAAATAAAGATGATGCAGAGAGCTAATAAAATCATTGAATAAATGCATGCCACATATGTTTGTAACACTCGCAGTATTGTAAATATAATTACTGTTAAATTATATATGAACATTGTTTTTGTTTTTTTGAGAAACCATAAGAACTTTCATTGCATCCACATCAAGTTACATCAGAGGTGCATTGCGATGAGAGGAGCTGAGAAATTATCTAAAAACACAGTTTCCTCTGCACATTGTTAAATTAAAATAATTAATTAGCCCCGCAAAATTCCGGCCCTGTCACCCCTAGGCCCGCCATTGAATTTTGATATCATTCATATACTCTGTTTTACGTCAGTGCTAACTTTTTAACTAGGATAGGACGAGTTGTAGCTAGAGTTTCAATGAATCTTTGAAATCGTTAAATGAAATAACATAACAAAGTCGTCAAATATTCAGGCAAGAGTAAAAGAACTTAACAAAACGTTGGTAACTGTAAGTACTTTGGTATGTACTACAATTCTCTGGATCTTAGCCAATTTATTTTGACCTGCACTCTTCATTGGATACCAAGGAGAGTTGTTGTCGACTGTGGAGCACTGATATTTATAATCTAGCGCTAGAAAAGAACTGAAACTCTATTATACATACTCACTGGTGGTCAGATTGGAACAATTAATAATTAACCTTTCTTTTTTCCATGCTTTATTTTTCTTGGAGCAGGCTAGAGGGAAAGGTGGCCTTGATAACTGGAGGTGCCAGCGGTATTGGTGAATGCAGTGCCAAAGTCTTCGCCCACCACGGGGCCAAAGTGGTAATAGCAGACATCCAAGACGAGCTAGGCCTTGCCGTGGCTGAGACCTTAGGCCCATCAAACTCTACTTATGTTCGCTGTGATGTCACGGACGAGGAACAAGTGAAGAATGCAGTTGACAAAGCTGTTGCTACCTATGGGAAGCTAGACATAATGTTCAACAATGCGGGCACTGCTGATCCAAGTAAGCCCCGGATTATTGACAACGAGAAGTCCGATTTCGATCGAGTTATGAGCGTTAACGTCACGGGAGTCTTCCTTGGCACTAAGCATGCGGCACGGGTCATGATCCCTGCCCGTAGTGGCAACATAATCTCAACTGCTAGTGTTAGCTCACAACTTGGTGCTGCAGCCTCCTATGCATACACTTGCTCAAAACATGCTGTGCTTGGACTGACAAGAAATGCAGCGGCTGAGCTGGGCCAATTTGGCATAAGGGTAAATTGCTTATCTCCCTATGGACTCTCAACTCCATTGGCAAGGAAATTTGTTGGCGCGGATGATGACGAAACTCTAGAGAACATCATGAACTCAGCCAGCAACTTGAAGGGTGTAACCCTCAAGGCAGAAGATATTGCCAATGCTGCACTTTATCTGGCAAGTGAGGAGGCTAGATATGTTAGTGGCCACAATTTATTCATAGACGGGGGATTCTGCGTTCTCAATCCTTCATTATATATTTTCCAGTACCCTGATTGATTCTCAATCGATCGACTCTATCTGCCCGAGTGCGGATTTTTCTCAAAGTTTGTTAAACGAAGACTGATTCTACTATTGAATAATCTGAGATTTTTGTCCCCCCCAAAGAAAAGAAGAAAAATTTTGAATGTCACGCGTTTGCATAAGGGTCTAATACCCAAACCAAGAAACTGGCGCGTCCCACAAAGTACCACAAATTCAAAACTTTCTTAGACCAATCCCAAGCTTATGACTTTTATTCAGCAGGGAATCTTGAGTAAGTTTGTAGTTCATTTCAGCTAGTTCGAAACCCGTGGGGCAGAAAATGTGGGATAGTTGTTAAAAGGATACTCCCTCGTTTTTTTTAGTTGTCCTTTCAGGACTTTTGATTTGTTTCAAAAACGAATGCTAGCGGAGTCACAGTGGTTAAGGACAGTGGCTCACTTCCCAGGTTAAGTAAAGAGAAAGGATTAAAGCATTTTTTGGTCTCTGTGTAAGGCCTTAAAGTTGGTTTTCATCCCCGTGTAGGATTTTGGCCAGTTTACATCCCTCCGTTCGACCCCTTTGCACTGTTTTGATATCTCCGGCCAAAACCGCTGACGTGGCATACTTTTACGGTTCCACATCAGATTAGCGGCACCCACATGTCAGGGTTCAACCTGACCCGGACCAGCCCCACCCGACCCGTCGATGCCAGCCCGAAAACCCGTAAAGCGAATTTAAAACTCGCTGAAATGCCCCGCCCGCCCCTTACACTGTTTAGTTAACAATTTCACAACCCATTTACCCTTCAATTCCAAAAAACCCCTAATTGAAAAAAACCCCAAAATTCTTTCCACAAACCCTCAATCGATATCGTCTAACTTCGAAGGGAGTGGAAGGGCGCGGAGCAACTGCGATTCCAAGAGGAGACGCCTGCAGCCCGACTGCGATTTGAAGAGGAGACGGCTGCGGATTGGCTGTGAGATGAAGACGAAACCCAAAATCGAGGCGGCTGCGAGAAAGAGATGAAACCCTAAATCGAGGCGGCTACGAGAAGGAGATGAAACCCTAAATCGAGGCGACTGCATTTGGAAGAGGAAAGTGAAAAGACGAAGATGAAGGCAGACAGAGATTGACGAAGACGAAGGCAGAGAAAAGTGAAAGACAAAGACTGAAGACAGAGAGTGAAGGGTAGTCATCCATCGAATCTTCCAGGTGAGCCATTCGATTTTTAATTACTTTTTAAAAGTTTTAAAGTTGTGGTGTTGTAATAGTTTAGGGTTTTAACCATTTCCCAACATGACTATTTGTCCAGTTAGCACTGGTATACTATTTGATACTGTTTATTTGTCCGACATGGATGAGTGTAAAGCCAGCTTGGAGGTGCTTATGTGCTGGACAGGCTGTGGAGTCTTCATATCTGGTTCTTTTGAAAATAATTAAGTCTCTTTTGCCGACAGGGAATCCAAGCTGTTGCGTGTGGTCCCAAGTGTTGGTGGTCCAAAACTCCAAATAAATACAGTGAGTCCTGCCATCTGATGTGCTTAAAATATTCGTGGAACCTTGGGTTGTTGCTTTGTCTTTATGTTTTCAATATGAAATTATGCCTAGGATAGTAAACAATGTAATAAAATATAAATGTGGGGATTTGTTGCGTTGCTGCGTTGTTTTATTTTCTTTTGGTAATTGTTGCTATTGTTTGTCATTTGTGCAGAATGGGTTTAGACGGGGTTTTGATGAAATTTAGAATTGGAGGAACATTAGTTAAAGGGAGAAGAGTATGGAAATATGAGGGGGGTGAAAGTAGAGAGTCAAATGAGGATGTTGACCGATGTGATTATAGAGCTTTAGTTATTCTTTCAGAGGAGTTTGGATATGTAAATCCTCATCAGTTCTTTTATAGAAACCCACAGTTAGGTAAAGCCTTGAAAGACAGTTTAAGGGAGGTTAAAGAGTGCAATGACAGCTTTGGTCCTTTTCTGCACACTTGCTTGGAGAATGATGAGGTGGATATTTATGTGACACACTCAGAGCACCCACACCCAATGATTGCCGAGAAACCACATATTGTGTGTTGAAATCTAGGAATTGATGAGTTTGGTAGAAGAGGTGGTAAGCAGGCAGTGGTAGATAAGGCGGTTGAGGGTGAGGTAAATGTGGTTGGTGATGCTTTCAATGTGGAAGTAAATACAACTCAGTGTAGTGTTGTATGTGGTGCCAATGCTGGTGGGAGTAGGGATGTGGGAGGTAGTCATGAAACTAATGGTGATATAGTCAAGCATGGCAGCCAAAAACCTGGGCAGTCTGATGAAGATGGAGCTGCAAATTGTGAAAAAGAGGAGGGAGCTGATGAGGCCACTGATGATGCAGTCGACAATGGCAACAAAACCCATGGACTTGCTGACGATGCTGAGGATACTGATGATGCAGACTCTGAATATGAGGAGGAGGCGCAAGGCTACATTGATGAAGATAGAGTTGGACAAGAATATTACTTGGATGTCCCCTGCTTATCTGACTATGAGGAGGAAGATCTCAACCCTTACAAGACTACTGCCATTAACAAAGAAGGTAGCACTGCTGTTGGTGCAACAAATGAGGCAGATATAGGTGCAACAAATGAGGCAGGCCCACAGATAACTGATGCAGCCGAGGGTGGTCCACAGGGTTCAAATCATGGTCCACAGGGAGTAAATTAGGGCCCACAAGAGTTAAATGAAGGTGGTGTAAATGTTGGTGATGGGGTAGAATTCTCAAACTTGCCTATTGCTCGAGGTGAAGAAGTGTATATTGATTCCGATGCTGATGTGAGTTACAGGGCAAATTCAGAGGAAAATGAGAATCAAGAGGGTGAGGATGAAGTGCAATAGAGTGAGGTTGAAGTGCAACAAGAGGTAAATGCTGGTGGTGAAGAAGGAAATGGTGGTCAACAACATATTGGTGGTCAGCAAAATAATGGTGGTGAAGATGTCAATGATGGTCACGCGGCTGATGTGAGGGTGCTAAGTAATCATGTTAGATATAGTAGGCCCTATTACTTCAAAGTTGGCATGATTTTTAAGGACAAAGCAGAGTTCAAGGAAGCTGTGGCCCAACTTGCTATATTTGAGCATAGGGAAATTAAATATTCCCATGATGACAAGGATAGGTGTAGGGCTGTGTGCAAACAAAAGAAAATTAAGAAGTGTAAATGGGCCCTTCTATGCTCGCCAAACCAGCAGGGTAGATGGGTAGTTAAGACATATGAACCAGGTCACTCCTGTGATATCTGCTTTAAAAATAAAAGACTCACTGCTAGATTCCTCTCCAAGCACTACATCCAAGCCAGAGGTCAAAGTGCACAAGACATGAAGCCTCGGTCCATTGTAGAAGCTGTGAACCTTGATTTTGGGATCAACCTCAACAAATCAATGGGCAAAACTGTTAGAAAAAAAATCAAGGAGATATTTGATGGAGATCTTCCACACGAGTTTGAGGTACTCCATGATTATGCTGCTGTGCTTAGATTTACTAACCCAGGAAGTAGTGTGCAGGTAGAATCAGGTGGGGTCTTCAAAAGGATGTACATCTGCTTCGATGCATTAAAGAAGGGGTTCAAAGCAGGATGTAGACCTATTCTGGGTTTGGATGGGTGCTTCTTGAAGGGAAGGTTTAGGGGGGAAACTCTTGGCTGCAAGAGCACGAGATGGCAACAACCAAATGTTCCCTCTAGCTTGGGCAGTGGTTGTACGAGAGAACATGGACAACTGGAGGTGGTTTCTGATGTGGCTGTTGGATGATATTGGAATGAGACAGGGTGATGGAGCTGGTTTTACTTTCATCTCCGACCAGCAAAAGGTTTACAGTACCATATTGAGTTGATTATAACTTGTTTACATCTTTAGTTGATTATATCTTGTTTACCTATTGTATCACTCACTCTTTGAATAGGGTTTGGCTGCTGCCCTCCAACAACTAGTTCCAAATGCGGAGCATAGGCGATGTGCCCGCCACATATTTGCAAAGTGGAGGAGAACCAATCGTGGAGATGGTGCACATAGACAATTCTGGGCCACCTGCAGAACCACAACTGAAGCAGACTTCAACATAGAGTTAGACAAGCTTGAGAAGCTTAGTGAAAAATCGAAGAAAGAGTTTCTTAGGGTGAATCCAGCAACTTGGTGTAGGGCATTCCAACGTACAGAATGTAAAAGTGACATTGTCGACAACAACCTTTGTGAAACCTTTAATGGGATTCATCCTAGATGCAAGAGAGAAGTGTATTGTTGGCTTGCTTGAGGAAACAAGGCAGCAAGTGATGGTGAGAAACACAGACAGGCCCAAATTGCTTGCAAGGTTCCACAGTGGTGTATCACCAAGTGCCTGGGGAAAGGTTCAAGACAATAGGTCCAAAGCTATATGGATGTGAATTGTCTTCAATGGGGATGCTGGCTGGGAAATTACATACCCTTCTTCCGGTGACAAGTAATGAAATTGCATGTTGTCTCCTTTAAATAAGATGTCTCTGGCTTTGTTTTCACCAAGTATCAACTAAATATGGTCTGTCTGACTTAGATTGTATTATGTTTTCTGAATTAGGTATGTAGTTAACATTGAGAAGCGCACATGCACTTGTAGGGCATGAGATTTAACTGGGATCCCATGCTCACATGCTATGTGTGTAATTGGGTCAAAGAATTGGGCTACTGAAATATATGTCTCTCATTAGTACAAAGAAGATGCGTTCACTGAAACCTATAGGCACATGCTTCAGCCAGTTCCTGGGGAGAAGTTTTGGCCCAAAACAAACCAAGGGGTTCTGAAGGCCCCTATAATTGAGACAACCAGATTACCTGGAAGACCCAAGACCAAAAGAATCCCAGAACCTGAGGAAGGAACGAAATTGTCTAGGAAAGGCCACAAAAAGAGATGTGGCATATGTCAGACTCTAGGCCATACAAGGCTATACTGTCCAACATTAAAGGTTTGTCTCAACAATCTTTGTAAGTGTTATTGTCATCTCAGCAACAGTCTTTGTAGTTTTTGAGTTCAATTTCTCATATGCACAGAAAACCATTTCTAGAGTTGGAGCACCTCCCACTGAAGAGCACAACACCAACACACAGAATAACAATACCACTCATCCAGAGAATACCCCTGATGTTACTATACGTAAGAGCCCTAGGCATGGAGTGACAAATGCCACAACTGGCAACTCTGCTGCTGACTGTGCTCATTCGCATGGAACTACCACTGCAAATGCTGCAGCTACTGTGCGCAGGAGCCCTAGACATAGCGCGAGAGATGCTGCAAGTGGAAGCAAAACCAACTCGGCTACTGTGCGCAGGAGCCCTAGGCATGGAGTGACAAATGCACATACTGGAGGCAAAAGTAACTCGGCTGTAGAGTATGAACAACAGAGGCAACTGAAGATTTCGCGGAACAAAAAGAAACTGGAGGCATTGGGTATCAGTAAAAGAGCCTCCACTCAACCAATCATTAGCAAGCCTCAAGCGTCTCAAACATCCACTGTAACTGTCTATCTAAAAACCATTCATTGGTATGTTGTAGTGACAATGTAAAGATTTCAGAGGCCATTGAAGCCATGCTAATTTGGTTCTATTCACTTTACAACAGGGATCGTTGAAGCATATATCTGCAACTAACAAGAGAACCCAACAACTATTGGCAAGTGCAAGTGATGTTGTAGCTACCAAGGAACCGAAGAGGAGAAAGATATGGACTAGGAGCATGAATTAGATTGGTCGTTGTTTAGACTAGTATTTACTGTTGTCCTACATTATGTTTTTGTGCAAACTTTTGCCCACCATTGACAGTTATCGGTGGATGATGTTTTAGCTTAGACTTGTGTTCACCTTTGACTTTTATTATGGATGATGTTGTTCTGAATTTGAATTTCAATATGTAATGGATGCCATTGGTGGCCGTATTATGATGTTATTGATGCCTTTACTTGTCCATGAATGCTAATTGTCCTGCTAATTGTCTCTGATTGTCTCCTGTTAATTGTCTGTGATTGTGATGGAGGCGTAATAAGACATACTATAACTCAATTGAGAGCATAGCCATAAGCAATTGGGAGGATAAGGTCAATGTTACAGACACCAAATTCCTTCCTTCAAAATGCCTCCAAAACCATCCCTTACAAACACTAAATCCATTCCTTACAAACAGATTGAACTCTTAAACTAACAAACTTACCACAAATAATAATATAAGCACTACACAAAACGTAAAACCTAGGACATAGGCATTCATCACACCCTCCTTTTCTGCAACTTCGGCCACTGACACATCCACATCCTTCAGCTTCAGCTTCAAACCTCTAATCTGCATCTTCAGCTCCTCAACCTCTCGTTACATGTTCATAATCTCCTGCTGAAGCTGTTCATTCTCAATCGAAAGCAGCTTCTCATTGTCCCTCAAATCTACAATCACCTCACGAGCTCTTCCCAAGATTGGTTCATCAGCCCAGAAAAAAAACCCGCAGCGACGACGACCACATCGATGAAATCTCATACCAGGATGTTCATCTGTCCACGAGGTCCACTGTGGAGTCTTCTTACCACAGTGACACATAACCACAGGACCCTCGTAATCGTAAATTGGCCTCTTTCTTCCATATGCAGTCAGTCGTTTCCTTCGGCTGCTTATGACAACACCGCTAGTTGCGGACGAACTTGACGACCATTGGGAACGCGACCATTGGGAAGACATTACAGGAGATTGATTGTTGTTTTAAAAAAATAAAAGAAGGGATGTGCGGTGGGGCGATAAGAAGAAGAGAATAGAAAGTTTAGAGAAGAAAGGAGCAGAGAAGAAGATACAGTTAGGGATTTTGATTTGTGTTTGATGGTTTGGGGATTTAAAGAGAAGACGGGTTAGTGTGTAGAAGAGAAAAGAAAGTTTAGAGAAGAAAGGAGCAGAGAAGAAGATAGAGTTAGGGATTTCGATTTGTGTTTGATGGTTTTAAGGGGCGGGCGGGGCATTTGAGCGAGTTTTAAATTCGCTTTACGGGTTTTCGGGCTGGCATCGACGGGTCGGGTGGGGCTGGTCCGGGTCAGGTTGAACCCTGACATGTGGGTCCCACTATTCTGATGTGGCACCGGAAAGGTATGCCACGTCAGTGGTTTTGGCCGGAGATATCAAAACAGTCCAAAGGGGTCGAATGGAGGGATGTAAACTGGCCAAAATCCTACACGGGGATGAAAACCAACTTTGAGGCCTTACACAGGGACCAAAAAATGCTTTAATCCTAAAGAGAAACTGGCGGTCATTCTTACACTGGGACGCATGACCCCAGGCCTGGCAGTATCTAGTGATGCCCACACGGTCATTCTTACATGGCAGCCCGGGTTTGGCGGTCGTCACGCCATGACTGTCGGGACCCAGGTTATTATTCCCGTTCTTTGCCTTTCTTGTTCATTTTCTTATTTAATTCCTTCTGACTTGATTCCCATGCCCTATATTCCTATTTTTTCCCTGAAACACTCCTAACCTGTAGCATAGTCCCTCACTTTTCCTCTTTATTATAGCTATACCTAATTTTGTCTCTTTTCTATTCTTTTTACCATAAAAACACTTTCCACCTAACAAGAAAAAATTAATCCTTAATTTTTACAAAATTACAGGCTAAATTTAGTTGCAAGTAATGTGTTTAAATGGGCTGCAATTGCTGGAGGGTCAATGTTCTTCAGACTCTAAATGAAACACCCCGACCAAAATTTACCCAACATACAGTATTTACTGAGCAACAGTGCCGACACGTGGCACAAATAGTATATTCAACAGAGAATCCGGCCCAACGGCCCAATGACAACATCATAACACCCGACCACGGGTACAACAACAACATTAGCACAGCGGAAGCGATTATAAACTTAATCTCAACAATGCAAAGCCCAATGCAACTAATGGATCCGAGTCCTGCCCTAGGGTACACTGCAGCCGCCGAAATGCAATCCTGACCTATCCTGCAAGGACTGTGTGAGGGGTGAGACCAACCACTGTCTCACCGATAAAAAAATAAACCGTAGTATACAAGCAACCGTATATACACCAAAGCCAACACAGTACAATAGAGGTACAGCAAGCGCAACATAGCATCGGAATCAGACAACTTACCAGACCTTACTATACGACTAACATCACACCGTTAAGCTAGTCCTCTAAACTCACTGACAATCGGCGACTGACTATCCAATTTTATTATTAGGGCTCTTGTCACATGATAAGTATTGGCTGTGCCTGGTAGCCAGGTTAGCTAACCCCAGGGTGCTCCCCGCTAAATATCACAAATCATATCATAAATAACCGAGTCCCGCAGTCCTCGGCGGAAGTCCCGCAGTCCTTCCTATAACAAATCAACTGAGTCCTGCAGTCCTCGGGGAGTCCCGCAGTCCTCCCTATCATATCACAATCACAAGGTGACTACCATCTGGCCGTACCAATACTTGTCACGTGACAACCAAGATGTCTAGATGATATTACCACTGTTTATTATTATTTCTTATTCCACTATCCAACAGTAATTCATCATACTCACTTTCCCGAGCAAGCTCTCAGCCTCACTGTTCCTCTGGGAATCCAACGTCATAATACTTGGTCACTGCCATTGACCGGTCAAACACCACATATCTCATACGAACATCACAATAATTATATCAACATCACAAAGCACAACAGCTAGTCCACAGTAGTCATCAAGCATATAACAATAATCACAACAGTAGCCAGCAATAACATGACAGGTACGCAAGATAACATATAAATTATAATCAAACAAACAACCGGGGTATCACGAGCAACATACCGAAGTTTATAAGTTTATATCCTCACCTGATACTCTTGCAAACTGATGTCTAGTTAAGCCTTGATATCCCTATATTTATAACAGCAAAAAAAAAATCACTTGTAATGCACAGACAAGATGATCATGCATGATGTTTGCTAATCAATATTTACTCTACTTTCTAATCTCGTTATCGTCATTTTATATCCATGAAAACACAACTGTTGTAGTAGCAACGTACCCTGGTAGGATAAGTTTATATTGTAAAATAGGAGTCTTGGAAAATAATAATTAGGAATGCGTATAGTTATAAGTTTGGAATTAATACTAAGAGTATGACTGATAAGTAAGATAGTATCATTGACCAAATAATTAATATTATATCCGAAAATAAAACCGGTGTATGGAAATAGAATAACCCGTGATAATGTGGCTGTTAAGTATTACTTTTGTATAGCATACCTAGGAAAGATAGTATGCAGATAATGTATCTCGTAAGCATAACATAATATTATGGCTCCCTTTATGATATTAAACTCATACTGAAATATGGGAACTAATTCCAGGTTATTATCCCAGTTGTTTATAAAATTAGTTTGTCATACTTAA
This sequence comes from Turnera subulata, assembly GCA_028386065.3. Classification (NCBI taxonomy): domain Eukaryota; kingdom Viridiplantae; phylum Streptophyta; class Magnoliopsida; order Malpighiales; family Passifloraceae; genus Turnera; species Turnera subulata. The sequence goes on from JAKUCV010007112.1 coordinate 48,757, forward strand.
CCATTCATAAAAAGTCTGATTCACTGGCATATATTCATCAGAGATTGATGCTGAGTCCAATACGTAAATTAGTATGTTATAAAGTAAAAGAATTTATTTATAAGGTTAGTCTAGTTAACAGATTTATTAGCCCAGAATTTTATTAATTCCCTAGTCCATACCATTGTTAACCAAGTTAGCCCAATTAGTCCATACCATTGTTAACCAAGTTAGCCCAATTTCTATTAGTAGAACTGTGAAGCAACCCAGGAGTTGCCCAAGCTTCAGAAGAAACGATGTCGTGTGCTTACCAATGCATCGTCTTCCCCATTTGATTTACGTTGCCAAGGCCATCATCACCAAGAATTTCTTATCCACCGCTTGCACCCAGTTTCCCACAGTCCACAATTTATTCCAAGTTCAATTAGTCACAGGCCTTATTAATTAAAAGAAAACGAGGGATTTAAGAGAGGAATTATAAAGCTTGGTTGGCTCACCACTCGACGGCAACCACTCGAGCAGCGAGGCGAGGAGATGACGTGGCGGTGCGACACGAGGGAGATGCGGCGTCGGCTGCAGTTGCTGGCGTCGCCCGTCGTTGGTGTTGAGGCAACCCGGCGGCTAGCTTGGGTTGTCTCCACTGGACGGCGTCGGGCTGTGAGGGAGGAGTGAGAAGAGAAAGTGGCGGCCTCATTGTTGCAGTGGCAGGCGAACCAGATCGGAGGCGAGGCAAGGGGCCGGAGGAGAGGAAGGAAGAGATGGTGCGATGGTGGTGTTGTGGTCACGGGTCGGCGGCGCTGGGAAGGAGAAGACAGGAGGGGAAAGAGGAAGAAAGAAGGAAGAAGGGGGAAGGGGAAAGGTGGTGGTGCGGTGGTGAGAGTGAGAAGCAGAATGCAGGGGAAGAAAGGAAAGGAAGAGGAAGATGGGAGGAGGTGTGGAGGCAAGGGAGAAGCCGACGGTTGCAGCGGCGGCTTTGTGTGGCAGCAAGGGAGGAGGAAGGGAGAAGAAAGGGGCGGTGTCGGAGGAGGTGTGGCTCGGGTTGGTTGTGACAGGCGGCGGGAGGAGGATGAGGAGAAGGGAGGAGAAGGAGGAGTGAAGAAGATGGATTTTTTGCAGGGGAGAGGGGAAATCGGGTGAAGGGAAGAGAAGGTAAAGAGGGAAGTTGGGAAGAAAGGACAAAGAGAAAAAGAAAGAAAAGACTGAAAAGAGAGGGTAGGGGCCGGTTGGTCACGGGTAAGAAAGGAAAAAGGAAAGGCCGGCGGCTGAAGGAAAAAGGAGAAGGAGAAAAGAAATAGAAGAAAGGGAAAGGAAGAGAAAAGAAAGGAAGAATGGCTATGTGGCAAGCCATGATTGGCCGGTCCGGTTTTCCGTCCCTAGTCCGAAAATACAACTTGGGTTCGGAAAATCCGATAAATACCCCTGAGCGTCGTCCAAGTCTCGGAATTGAAAACCGAGGCTCGGTTAGTTGTAAAGGAGGCTCAGAAATCCAGAGTAACCCTCGGAATTAAATTCCGAGGCCTGGTTAGTTAAAAAGATACTCCCGAGCGTCACGCATCCTTGGTGATCGAAACGAGGCTCGGTTATTCCCGGAAAAACCCTTGATAAAACTCGGTCCGATAGAATTCATCGAATTACGACGTTTAAATTTCTTTTTAAATTATAATTAGTAAATTATGCAACAAAAATACCATATCGGAATAATAATAATATCACTATTAATGTTTGTTAGAAAAATAATAAAAATAATGGTAACGATAATAATAATAACAATAGTAATAATTTTGAGAGTAGTGGAAATAATAATGAAAATAATGAAAATTGACTCGGATTGGTAAAATATTTAATTAACCGCGATAAAATTTTATTAACCACCGTAAAAGTCAAAACAGTTTGGTAAAAATCACAAAAATTTTACCCGGGTCGTTACACTAAATCTATTTCTAGCCCAAAAATAAATCATCGCATTATTATTTGGGTCGAAATAAATAAATATATCAACAAAATAAAACACCTATATTCTAATTAATCATCATTCAAATCACGTGCATTATTGAAACGCCACAATCCGTATTTACCGTTATACACAGTAAACACATGGGACCACATACTATACAGTATCCACAGGGGTAAATATCACAACCAACAGTAATAATACAATAACAATGCACAATACATCAACAGTACTTGTCCCGGCACGGAGACATTATTACATCAAGCAACAGAACTAAGTAGTAAAATGCAAGCAACGGAAGTCTTAATACAATACAGCAATAGACAACAGTATAAACATGATGCAACGCAGGATGGATCCGGGCCTGGCAGAGGGTGCGCCACAGCTTGCCTCGAACGTACCTGAGCTACGCACAATCAAACTACGCGACCAGGTCACGCAGGAGAGGGGTGAGTCCGAAGTGCTCACCGGGTAAAATTCATAAGCAAATATACATATACAAGCAACCGTAAATAAACAAGTCACATCAACAGCAATTAACTAAGGTTCTCACGAACCCCAAATAACACACTCGGTAATTCTAGACATGCTATGCCAATTTTATTATCAGGGCCCTTATCACTAGTTAAATGGTGGCCGTCGCCTGGTAGTCAAGCTAGCTCGTCCGTGGACCCTGCCATGGTACCTCTACGTATAATTGGCACAGACAGGGAGCAGACCCCAAGCACACTCTCCCCCAGCGCTAAAATAAAAATTGGTACAGACAGGGAGCAGACCCCAAGCACATTCTCCCCCAGCACCATAAAATAAGACCACCATCTGGCTGTTCCAACATTTAACTGTGACTTACTAGATGTCTAAGTGTAACCAGTTTTATTATTTCTTTACCCTCATCTAGTTACTATGATACTATTACCCTACCATTTTCTCATTATCCCGAGCAGGCTCACAGCCTCTTCGCTCGTCTGGACAATACAAGCTTATTTCAACTAGTACCCTCGGTACTCTACTCACACAATTTTCACAGCCAACAACAACAGAAATAACCTACTAATACCAACATTTCTAATATTACCAATAACATCAACAGTAGCATCAATTCAACAACATCAACGGCAACAAATTCCAATTAAATTCGTCTCACAACAACCATTCATAGCCACAAAGAATTATTGAAGCATATAACACAAATAATAAACAAACAGCAACTTGGTACTACGGGTAGTATATAAATATTTACTTATCCTCACCTTAGCCGATTTCCTACTCCTGAAAGTCCTCGAAATGTTCCGGCTCAGGCTCCTCAGGGTATTTCTCATTTTCAATTCCTATATCAAACAATAATTTATGCACACATAAGTGTAAGTTTCCGGTCATGCAAAATAGACAATCTAAATGCAACAAATGCACAGCGGAAACCTGGAAACACATGAAGGATCCAAGTGAAGCAACTAAATCGAACAACAAAAACAAACATACCTGAAACGGTTAGGATCTTTCACCAAACTGAAGAACCGAATCAGCTAGAGCCGGAAGGATATCCTGCCCCTCTACGATATCCACACGAACCGTGATGTCAAGCCAGAAATCGTCACACGATAACCAACTCGAGCTCTCCTGAAACGCGGTGCTAGCTGCGAAAATCCGGGAGCTTTGTGGTGTGTTTTGTTCTTCAATCTTTCTCAAAGAAAGGAAGTGTTTGTGTGTATTCTTGCTGGTCTGAAAAACACTCTCAAGACTCACAAAAACCAGAATGCAATCAGCCAAAAAAAAACCCAAAGCATAATCTAATTATGCCACTCAATTAGTGCTTATGGTAGTGGCCAACATAATGGCCCATCATGATTAGGATACCCATTATCTTGTCTACCACTAAGCATTAATGGGATTACACATCACAAGCAATCAGGTTTGGCTCAATAATTCTGACAATTATTGAATCAAACCAGCCCAAAACGATCCTGGTCCAACCACACTTGGTTGAACCATGGTCCAACCACGGTTCAACCACCTGCTCTAAGTGTGTGACCCTGCACGCACTTGTAACGTCCGGCAATAATTGTAAACTCATTTATAATTATAAGCAAAGAGCGGCGTCTAGCAACACATCATTGCTACCCGAACGACAAGATCAGTACTGATTCAATATGCCTCGGAAACATGTCATCGTCCCTTCGTCCCATTATCAAGATTAAACACGAGACATGGAATATGTCAATCTCACATATGTTTAATCTCGGTTTCTTGATCCTCGAGCTAACTGTGTAAAGCGGATACTAATGATATCATCATATCATAATCTGAGCACGGCCGTGCATTTACAGTTCAACTCTATCAAGAAACCATCCGATAATATACCCGTTATATGGGTTGGACGAATGCCCTCTGGATAATACAAAACCCACTACACATTTATCATATACCCAATGATTACACTAAGTCTACTCATTTACGAAATAGCCAAGAGTAATATCAAAGTATACGACTCATATGTTGGGAACCTTGATGATCACAGGTCTAAGGACAATACATATAAGAACCGCCAATGACAATCATATAACGTTCCATGTAGCGTTCTTATGTCGGTCGGTCTAGTCCACAAGTTCTCTAACTTGTACCCGTATGTAGAATTAATATCTCATATAATTCTCAATACACGCTAGTCTTAATTTATTATTACAACCCATCCATAATAATAATCGACTAGGGACATTTTAAGAATACAAAGTATTCTAGGGTTATAAATATGTGCAAGCGATTATCTCATAATCATATTTATTGGAATAACCTTAATGTATATACATGACTACAATCATCCATTGATTGGCTTTTGGGCATATTACTAATAATCTCCCACTTGCACTAAAGCCAATCAGACATGTATCTAATACCAATGGATGCGCAATGACCATCATGCTTCTACTGTGTGAGCGGCTTAGTCAAAAGATCTGCTACATTGTTCTCAGAAGGAACTTTGCACAGTCTGGCGTCGCCTCTATCTATGATCTCTCTAATAAGATGATAGCGTCGGAGTATATGTTTGGATCTCTGGTGGTATCTAGGTTCTTGAGCCTATGTGATTGTCCCATTGTTGTCAAAATAGTGCTCAATCTGACTCTCAATACTAGGAACCACCCCAAGTTCAGTTACGAACTTCTTAATCCAAACAGCCTCTTTCGCCGCATCTGAGGCAGCAATGTACTCAGCCTCGGTTGTAGAATCTGCAATTGTCTCTTGCTTAGAACTCTTCCAGCATACAGCACCACCTCCAAGACAAAATCATCAACGCCTTCATACACAAGGAACGCATCCTTAGTCCTTCTCAAGTACTTAAGGATGTTCTTAACTGCTGTCCAGTGACTCTCACCGGGATCAGCTTGGTATCTGCTTGTGATACTCAAAGCATAAGCGACATCCGGTCGAGTACATAGCTTGGCATACATGATAGATCCTATTGCTGAAGCATAAGGGATCTTACTCATCTGCTCTCTCTCCTTAGTCATACTAGGACATTGATTCTTTGAGAGAGCTACGCCATGTGACAAAGGCAAGAATCCTTTCTTGGAATCTTGCATGCTAAACCTCTTTAGCACCTTGTCAACATACGTACTCTGACTTAGCCCGAGAATCCTTTTGGATCTATCTCTATAGATCTTTATACCTAACACATAGGCAGCTTTTCCTAAGTCCCTCATCGAGAAATTCTTCCCTAACTAAGTCTTTACAGATTGTAGTGTCGGAATATCATTCCCAATGAGTAGAATATCGTCAACATACAACAACAAGAAAACAACAGTGCTCCCACTAACCTTCTTGTAAACACATGGTTCATCTTCATTCTTAATGAAACCAAACTCTTGATTACTTCATTAAAACGAAGATTCCAACTCCTAGAAGCTTGCTTCGACCCATAGATGGATCTTTGCAACTTGCATACCATATTAGCATTCTCTGGATCGACAAAACCTTCAGGTTGTGTCATGTACACATCTTCTAAAAGAATTCCATTTAGGAAAGCGGTTTTGACATCCATCTGCCATATCTCATAATCATGGTATGCCGCTATTGCCAACAGAATCCGGATGGATTTAACCATGGCAACTGGTGAAAAAGTTTCATCATAGTCTATACCATGAACTTGTTTGAAACCTTTCGCAACCAATCGCCCTTTATAGGTAATCACATTACCATCCATGTCGGTCTTTTTCTTAAAGACCCATTTGCACACTATGGGTTTTACCCCTTCGGGTGGATCAACCAAGGTCCATACCTTGTTTTCATATATGGATTCCATTTCTGAATTCATGGCTTCTAGCCACTTTTTGGAGTCCGGACCTGTAATGGCCTGCTGATAGGAAGTGGGCTCATCCTCATCTATGAGCATCACATCTCCAGTATGAGTCATAAGAAATCCATATCTCTCAGGCTCATACCGAATCCTATCCGGCCTACGCGGTCCATGTGTTATAGGTACAGGATTCTCATCCACAACATCTTGTGGTTCCTGTCCTTGTTCCTTCTCAGCCTCTAGATCTCGAACTTCTTCAAGTTCTATTTTTCTCCCACTGATTCCTCTAGAAATAAATTCTCTTTCTAGAAAAATAGCAGTCCGAGCAACAAACACTTTGTGGTCGGTGGGATTATAGAAGTAATACCCTTTTGTTTCCTTAGGGTATCCTACAAAAAGGCACTTGTCCCATTTAGGGCCGAGTTTATCTGATGCTTCATGTCTCACGTAAGCCTCACAACCCCAAATTCTCATAAAAGACAAATTGGGACGCCTCCCAGTCCATATCTCATATGGTGTCTTTTCGACGGATTTAGATGGAACACGGTTAAGTGTAAATGCAGCACTCAATAATGCATGTCCCCAAAATGAAGAAGGAAGGTCAGCTTGACTCATCATCGAACGAACCATGTCTAACATGGTTCTATTCCTCCTTTCGGATACACCATTCCATTGAGGCGTACCCGGTGGAGTGAGCTGTGATACTATACCACACTCTTTTAGATGATCAAGAAATTCTCGGCCTAAGTATTCACCTCCTCAATCTGATCGAAGCATTTTAATGCTCTTGCCGAGTTGATTCTGCACTTCATTCTTGAATTCTTTGAACTTTTCAAAGGACTCTGACTTGTATCTCATTAGATACACATAGCCATACCTACTGAAATCGTCAGTAAATGTAATGAAGTATTGAAATCCACCTCTAGCTTGTGTCGACATCGGTCCACAGACATCACTGTGTATAAGACCTAACAAGTCCAAAGCTCTTTCACCTTTACCGGTAAAAGGAACCTTCGTCATCTTGCCTAACAAACATGACTCACATGACTCAAATGATTCAAAATCAAATGAGTCTAAAAGTCCATCTTTATGGAGTTTAGATACACGAGTCTCGTTTATATGGCCCAATCGACAATGCCAAAGATAGGTTTCATTAGAATCGTTCATTCTAACCTTCTTCGTATTAACGTTATAGATTGCGGTTTCTAGGTTAAGAACATACAAACCATTGCTTAAATACGCACCACAATAATAAACATCATTGAAATAAATAGAACAACAATTGTCCTTTATTACAAATGAAAAACCTACAAGATAAAGAAATCAAATTTCTGCTTATGGTCGGTACATAATAACAATTGTCCAGTTCTAAAACCAAACCACTCGGTAAGGTAAGATAGTAAGTTCCTACGGCTAATGCAGCAACTCTTGCTCCATTTTCCACGCGCAAGTCTATCTCACCCTTTGCCAATCTCCTACTCTTTCTCAGTTCCTGCACATTTACACAAATGTGAGAACCACATCCGGTATCTAATACCCATGATGCAGAGATAGAGATATTAGCTTCTATAACGAAGATACCTGAAGTGGAAGTCTTACTTCCCTTGTGCTTCTTCACCTCTTCAAGGTAAACAGGGTAGTTGCGCTTCCAATGGCCCGGTTTATTGCAATGGAAACAATGTCCTTCCTTTGCAATACCACCCTTGGGTTTCAGCACCTGATCACAAGAAGATGCACATGCACCAAACTTTTTGGCACATTTCTTCTTCTTGTTGAACTTTGCTTTACCCTTTCCTTTGCCCTTTCCAATCATCAAAATGTTGGATTTGTTTGCCCTCATTTGTTGCTCAGCTGTTCCCAACATGTTAAGCAAATCAGACAACGATTTGTCAAGATGATTCATATTGAAGCTCATGATAAATTGGCTGTAATTGTCCGGCAACGATTGCAGGACTAGATCAACCGCCAACTCCTTTTGCAAAGGAAAACCAAGACCCTCAAGGCTCTCAATGTATCCAATCATTTTGAGCACATGAGGTCTCACGGGTGATGACTCTGCCATCCTGCATTGGAACAATGCCTTAGAGGTCTCATACCTCTCATGCCTTGCTTGCTCATCAAAGAGCATCTTTAGGTGTTCGATCATATCGAACGCCCCCATGTTCTCATGTTGCTTCTGAAGCCCAGATTCCATGGCTATTAGCATAAGACATGCGACATCCAATGCATCATCAAGATGCTTCTTGTAAGCATCCCTTTCTGCTCTAGGAGCATTAGGCGCCGGTTCAATCGGAACAGGCCCTTCAAGGACATACAGCTTCTTTTCTTGTTTGAGGACAATCCTCAAATTGCGATACCACTTTAGGAAATTATTCCCATTCAGCTTTTCCTTCTCAAGGACCGATCGTAATGATAGCGTACCTGTGTTTTGTGCCATGGTAGCTCTACAACAAAGATCAACTCACAGAAATAAGAGTCATGTATACATAAATCTTTTAACAAGGAATTCTTAAATGATGCTCCTACTATGAAAATAAAATAATCATGAGTAGGCCAAGATCCATATTTCACTACAATATAAGTCAGCTTTGGTTGATCGCCTACATCATAGCTATTTAGGTAGACAACTCTTGTCAATTACATCTCATGTAACTATTGGATAGTTGAGCGAACAACACTTGTTCTTGTTTATCTCATAGACATTACCCAAATCCTTGCCCCTAAGTCCTTAATCCTATTAAGATGACCTAGTTAAGTCCAAACCCACAATAAGCAGTTCAGATATTACAATTATCCAGTCGCACCTTGCTAGGATAAACATTGGCACCTTGCTTTGGCAAAACCTACCAAGTGTTGATCTAAGCAATGATGAGTGCTTATCAAGGAAGGCAACTAAGAACTTAATATTTACATCAACATATGTTCATACATCACATGCATATAATCAACAAATCATATATTGATGTTATGCAAATTTGGAAACCAAAGATACATGTAAACATCGATGCCCATAAGTGAACATCGATGTCTTTGATAATCTGATTCTCCCCAACACCTTAATAATACACAAGGACATCGATGTCCATTGCTGAACATCGATGTCCATTGGCCTCGGGTACTCCAGGACATCGATGTCCTGTCATGAACATCGATGTCATTTGGCCTCTGGAACACAAGGACATCGATGTCCTGTCATCAACATCGATGTTGGAAAGTTCTAAAGGTTCATTGGCCTCTGGAGCTCAAGAACATCGATGTTCAACTCTTGGACATCGATGTTGGAAAGTTCCGAAGGTCCATTGGCCTCTGGAACTCAAGAACATCGATGTTCAACTCTTGGACATCGATGTTGGAAAGTTCTGAAGGTCCAAAAACTTGGCAGTAGTTTTAAACATCGATGTCTAACCTTTAAACATTGATGTTTGAGACTCTGGAACACAAGGACATCGATGTTATAAAGTGAACATCGATGTTATTTGGTCTCTGGAATCTCAAATCAATGTCACAAGGCACTTGGACATCGATGTTCAATCTTGAACATCGATGTTCATGTGAATCTGCCAAGGCCAACCTTTCATAGAACAGGCTCGGCCAAGGCAAATCCTCATGTGGACATCGATGTCCATCTTATGAACATCGATGTCCTGGCCCTGCAGCACTAGAACGACCATCGTTCCTTCCGAAAACCGACGATCGATTTTTTGTTTTGTCGAACCCCTTCGACTTACTGCCAATTACTCCTTGATTGATATCACATACCAATCAAGTTCTTGTTGTCAAAACACTTTTGACACAAACCAACATGAACATATACATAATGGACTCAACATATAATGATCATGCTACATCACATATAACACATCATATATATTTGCATGAACATATCAACATATGCATATAAATTCGGTTTAGAGCTTCACAAGTTGCTCCGCTACCACTGTAAGTTTCCGGTCATGCAAAATAGACAATCTAAATGCAACAAATGCACAGCAGAAACCCGGAAACACATGAAGGATCCAAGTGAAGCAACTAAACCGAACAACAAAAACAAACATACCTGAAACGGTTAGGATCTTTCACCTAACTGAAGAACCGAATCAGCTAGAGCTGGAAGGATATCCTGCCCCTCTACGGTATCCACATGAACCGTGATGTCAAGCCGGAAATCGTCACACGATAACCAACTCGAGCTCTCCCGAAACGCGGTGCTAGTTGTGGAAATCCGGGAGCTTTGTGGTGTGTTTTGTTCTTCAATCTTTCTCAAAGAAAGGAAGTGTTTGTGTGTATTCTTGCTGGTCTGAAAAATACTCTCAAGACTCACAAAAACCAGAATGCAATCAGCCAAAAAAAGCCCAAAGTATAATCTAATTATGCCACTCAATTAGTGCTTATGGTAATGGCCAACATAATGGCCCATCATGATTAAGATACCCATTATCTTGTCTACCACTATGCACTAATGGGATTACACATAATAAGAAATCAGGTTTGGCTCAATAATTCTGACAATTATTGAATCAAACCAGCCCAAAACAACCACGGTCCAACCATGGTCCAACCATGCCTGGTCGAACCATGGTCCAACCACGGTTCAACCACCTGCTCGAATCAACGATTCTAAGTGTGTGACCCTGTAGGCACTTGTAATGTTCGGCAATAATTGTAAACTCATTTACAATTATAAGCAAAGAGCGGCGTCTAGCAACACATCATTGCTACCCGAACGACAAGATCAGCACTGATTCAATATGCCTCGGAAACATGTCATCGTCCCTTCGTCCCATTATCAAGATTAAACACGAGACATGGAATATGTCAATCTCGCATATGTTTAATCTCGGTTTCTTGATCCTCGAGCTAACTGTGTAAAACGGATACTAATGATATCATCATATCATAATTCGAGCACGGCTGTGCATTTACAGTTCAACTCTATCAAGAAACCATCCGATAATATACCCGTTATATGGGTTGGACGAATCCCCTCTGGATCATACAAAACCCACTACACATTTATCATATACCCAATGATTACACTAAGTCTACTCATTTACGAAATAGCCAAGAGTAATATCATAGTATACGACTCATATGTTGGGAACCTTGATGATCACAGGTCTAAGGACAATACATATAAGAACCGCCAATGACAATTATATAACGTTCCATGTAGCGTTCTTATGTCGGTCGGTCCAGTCCACAAGTTCTCTAACTTGTACCCGTATGTAGAATTAATATCTCATATAATTCTCAACACACGCTAGTCTTAATTTATTATTACAGCCCATCCATAATAATAATCGACTAGGGACATTTTAAGAATACAAAGTATTCTAGGGTTATAAATATGTGCAAGCGATTATCTCATAATCATATTTATTGGAATAACCTTAATGTATATACATGACTACAATCATCCATTGATTGGCTTTTGGGCGTATTATTAACAATAAGATGATATGCAAATGCTCAACTATTACTGTAAGCCGTAAAATAATTACTGTACTAACTCGGTACTCCCCCGGGTAATTCCCATTATCATCATAATTCACCATTTATTTTTCAGGTGTCAGAATAATACCTTACTTGTACCCGTTTGTTATTCCGGTATATTACTTATTTTGATAATACCCTTTCTAAATTATTCTATAAGTATGTACGTCCAAAATTATTATCATTTACCATGTATATATTTTTTTCCCAAAGTATTATTTCCATGAATATAATCCTTATTAACATTATTATTATTTTCCTCCATTTAATTTATGTCCAGAACTATTATTTATCATTTTCCAGAATTATATATTTTTTTTTATTTTAATTAAATCGGGCTGGGCCAACAGTCAAGCCCACAGAAAACAAACCAACAGGTCAGCCCCTGGCCCAGGTGCAGAGGCCCAGACCAAGGCATGAACCACAGGCCCACGCCAAGCCCAGACCTGCACCAACCCATCCAGCTGACCCGTTGCACAGCCGGGTCGACCCGCGACCCACACACACATCCCGGGTCTGCTGCCATGCTCACCTAGCGATCGGCGGCACGGTGGCGGACGGAAGCGAGCCGCGGATTGGACGAGAAGACGCGACTGGTGGCGACACAGCAGGGGGCGACGCAAAGAGGAGGCGGCTGGCGGCAGGGCGGCGCGCGAAGGAGGAGGAAGAGCAGGCGGGTCGTCTCACGTTAGCTGCGTCGCGCGGCGCTGCAGCTGCGTCGGGGAGGAGGAGAAGGTAGAGGAGAAGGCGACGGTGGCACAGATGGGTGGAGGTACAGTCGGTGTCGAGCACAGGTGGTGCTGTCGGTGGGCACGGGTAGCGGTGGTGTGTGGAGGAGAAAGGAGGATGATGGTGGCGGCTTGAGGTGGTGGTGGTGCTTGGTGTCAAAACGACGGCGTGTGGGAGGGGTTGATGTGTGTGTTTGGGATTTTCTCCTTTTTTTTTTTTCTCTTCTTGCTTGATTTGAGAGGTCTGCACTGGGTTTGTGTTTTGCAGGGAAAACAAGGAAGGAAACTGGGTGATGGGTTGCAGGCAGGAGAAATGATGGGCACGAGCAGAAGTAAAGCACACAAGGTCACGGGCATCACAGGGTGGAGACAGAATTTCACGTGCATGCAGGAGGAGGCGGCTGCATAATTCAATTATGCAGTCGTGTCCCGTCCGGACCAGAAAATAACTATAATACCCCATTGACTTTATTTCTGGCCCGATAATTCGAGGTTAAACATGACTTTTCTCGAGATTCCTGGACCCGAAAAATTCCAACTTTGATCCGTAAAATCCGCGGAAAAATCTCGAGCGTGGGACAGAGCTCGGTTTCAGAATTCGATGCATAATTTACCCTGAAATAATTACCCAAGAATATTTTTACATGGTAAATTACTGTACAAAGCGTTTTACAGTCCCGGTAAAAATATAAATTTTACCCGGGCTGCTACAATTATTCAGTGCATCAAATTCTTCATTCTCGATGCGAAGTTGTCCCAGCCCAAAAATTAAATCATCTCATTAATTCTAAGGTTCAAACATACTAAAGCCCTAAATTAATCAAAATATCCATATTCTATTCAAATAAATTCTAAATATAACCCAACCAAAGACTAAATCATCCTATTAATCTTATGGTTTAAATACATCTAAAATATAAATTAACAAAATATGTGTAGGCCAGATTTGGTGTTCACAACGCTCTATAGTGCACGCTTTTTGATGCATTGTTATATTGTGTTTGTTTGCTTGAATATTTATTTGCTTGCTTGCTTGTTTGTAGTGTTGTATGTTAAAGGGTCCTAAGGATGAAATGGATATATCTATTAAGAAAGGTCATAAGCTAACTTCTATGTTTGATGCAAAAATCATTAAATTTTTTGATTAAAATGCTTTCTAAATGCAAGAAGTGATGCTTTCAATGATGATATTAACTGTCTTCCAATGATGACAAATGTGTCTGAATTTTTTAATGATGCTAAATGATTTCCAATTTTGCTTTTTACAAACTCCTTTGGGTATGAATATCTTTAAAGAAGCATTCTTTTGTCAAATACATCCATCTGTTTTGCAAAATAAATTTTGATGCATAAAGAACCAATTATTTTTCAAAAAGAAAGATCACTAAAGGTTTGTATATACTTCTCCAAGCATGTTGTGTTTGCTTATCTCCCTATGGACTCTCCTCAACTCCATTGGCAAGAAAATTTGTGGGAGCGGATGATGACGAAACTCTAGACAACATGATGAACTCAGCCACTTGAAGGGTGTAACCCACAAGGCAGAAGATATTGCCAAATGCAGCAGTTTTTCTGGCATGTGACGAGGCTAGATATGTTAGTGGCCACAATTTATTGATAGACGGGATTCAGTGTTCAAAATCCTTCATTAAATATGTTCCAGTAAGTACCCTGATTGATTGTCTTCTCCATCAATTCTATCTGCCAGAGTGGGGATTCATCTCATTTTATATTGATGATGAGTTTATGTTTAGTAACTCAAAAGTCTTAATGGAAAAGCTTTTCGATGCATGGAAGGAAAAAGGTTTTGGAAGAAGGAGGTGGATGAGGAACAAGGTTGTCCTCATTTCCTTTTATCCAGCCAAACAATATAGAATTTCTGCCCAAAGTTTGTTAAACAAAGGTTGATACAAATATTGAATAATCTGAGATTTTCATCCCAAAACAAAAAAAAAAAAAAATTGAATATACGAGTTTGGGTCTAATACCCAAACCAAGAGACTTGGTTCGGATTAGGTGAGGTCTCGGGGTTCGAGTCTTCGTGTACGCAGAAAATTCTCATTGGAAGACTCACCCTTCATACCCAGATGCGCGACGCGGGTCGAATCCGGATTAGTCGGGACAAAGCTCCGGATACCGGATGGGGAACCAAAAAAAACCAAGAAACTGGCGCATCTCCCAAGTACCACAAATTCGAAACTTTCTGCTAAAGCAATAACATAATCCACGGGAAAGGTAACCTATTAAACAAAAACTACAAGCCCGTCGATCGTCAGCCAGCAATGCCCACCATTGAACATCCTGTCTATAAGAATAACTATTCTATTTTTTACAGTTGAACTTTACCTAACCCAAGCATAGGACAGTATAAGGACTAACAACAAGAGATGAATGAGGGGTACGTAGGATAGTAGTGATATTAGTGCTGGTTTGTGGGTGTTCTCCAATGCGATTCTTTATAATCTTGGACCGTAAATATTAAATTTGAAGAGTGATTTTTATTTGAGCCCAATCTCATAGGGGTAGGGGAGCAGCAACTAAAGCTGTGGTCATGAAATTACATATTACTGGATAAAAAGGAAGCTTTCATGTTGATGAAGGTTGGATTCACCACGCTGAACCCACCATCCACAACAAGATTGACTCCACTCACAAAATTAGCTTCCTCACTAGCCAAGAAAAGTGCAGTACGGGCTACGTCGTCTGGCTTGAGTATTTGTCCCTTGAGATTGTTTGCAGAGCTCAGAATTTCTTCCACTTGCGGCATAGCATCGGCACTTACTTCAGCCATCGGTGTCAGCACACCGAATGGCGAAACACAGTTTACCCTTATCCCGAATTGGCCTAATTCCGCTGCCAGATTCTTAACCAGTCCAGCAATTCCATGCTTGGTCACTGCATAAGCAGGGGATGCCATCGCGAGCCTCCTGAAGCATGGTGTGAGGCCTTCTTTAGGCTCATTGCGAGTCGCTTTGGAAGTTTCATAAAGCTTCAAAATGGCTTTGAAGGTAATCAGTGTCTGGATATTGCCAAAATACTACTTCTGACCACACACAAGAACCCGGTGTCTCGACCTTTCAAAATCAGGATCAGTGGTAAAGTTTTTGATATATTGGCTGTTGAAACACAACCGGTGGTATCCGGTGGAGAGGTAGGTGGCGGTCGGAAGGTAGAGGCGGGGGGAACAGTCGATAGAGCGGTGGTGGAGGAGGTGTCTAAAGGTTTAGGAGGTGGCGCCGCCGACATCGTGATCCCCCCAGAGTCCTCCGATCCATTTGACATAATGGACACTATCAAAAGAATTGAAGAAGGGAAGGACGTCTTGGGTTCTGAAAAGAGTGGAAGGAATGGCCCCTGTGGACAGAGGCATGGGACAGGTACATCTGCGATGGGGTCTCCTATCGAGGTTTTTAAGGAGAAAAGTGTCAGAGGCGTGGCTGTGCTTGCTGCCCCGACTCGTATGTCAAAGACGAGCGTGGCGGTTGCGAGGGATGGTAGCGAAAAGCGCACGTGTTTGTCTGCCCCTGGTGAGCTGGTAAAGGACAATGGATATGTTGGGCCGATGTGCCCACTATATGGGCTCGCGGATGGGCCGACACTTGAAAAAGGAACAGATGGTGATACAAGCATCAATTGTAATGGGCCTGAGAATGAAGGAATCTTTGCTGGGCTGGATATCAATGACAATTATGGAAAGAACGACAGTTGTGAGGAAGAAATGGCGTCGAATGATTTGGAGACTCGGGCAGACCTTTCTCTTGCAGTCTTGGATAAACATTTTCGAGCTCTACTGCACAACACAAAGCCTAAAAATCGTCACAGGAGAGGTAGGATGAAGAAGATAAAGAAGCTCTTGCCTGGTGGAGAGGTGAGGCCTTTACTCTCTGGGGAAAGCTCTACCCAGGATGTGGATATTCGAACTGGAAATGCTAGAGCTGCTGCTGCATCACAATCGTCATCTCCGTGTCTGCTGTTGGAGGTTGAAGAAACTATAGCGATTGGGAAGTCAATTGGGCTACGTGTGGATGGAGATGAGGGGGAACTACGGTCTGAATTGGGAGCACTGATTGTTAAGGAAGGAGAGGACTGGGAGAAGGCGAGGCCGACTCACTAGTCTGTGCCATTTCCCAGGTCAGTGTTTGTGGCTGTTTCATTTTTTATGTTTTGTTTAGTTTCATGGAATGTTAGAGAGATTGGGTCATCCCAGAAACAAAGGGATGTAAAGGATTTAATGCTTAAGGTTAATGCAAAAATGGTTTTCCTTTGTGAAACCAAGTGTTGCGGGTGGAGATATGGGGACTTTTCTCGTCTTTGGAGTGGTGGGTCATTCGACTTTGTAAGTGTTGACGCTGTGGGTACTTCGGGTGGGTGTGCTCTTCTGTGGGAGGAGCGCTTCTTCAATGTATCAAGGAGAGCTGCGGGTAGAAGCTGGATTATGGTGGAAGGGAGGATAAATGGTAATATCGAATTGGGTATTTGTGGGGTTTATGGTCCCGGAACTGTGGATGAGCGCATCACAGTATGGGAGGAGCTGTCAAGTTTGTTATGTGGTTCTACCATTCCGTGGCTGGTGATCGGTGACTTTAACGAAATTCTTGATAGTAAGGAGAGGTTGAGTGGAAGGATAAGCACAAGGGGAGCGCAGGCACTAGCGGAGTTCATTAGAGAGGCAGAATTATGTGAGGTGGAGCTTCAGGGGAGAGCCTTTACCTGGGGCAATGCTACGGCTGCTAGTAAAATAGACAGGGCCTTCTTTGACCCTGCTTGGTTCTCCTTGTTCCCCTCAATTAAATTGTGGGCGGAACCAAAGAAAAGTTCGGATCACTGTCCAATAATCCTTGCTCAAGAGGCTGTGAATTGGGGGCCAAGGCCATTTCGATTTCTCAACTGTTGGCTTAAGCATGAAAGCTTTGATGAAGTGCTGAAGAGTAGCTGGTTGGAAGGGTGTAGGCAATTCCCAGGTCACTTCAATCTTCTTAAGAAATTGGGCTTGATCAAACGGTACCTTAGAGAATGGAACAAGACCAGATTCGGCAACATTGAGGAAGACATTAAGGTGATGGAAAAAAAGATTGACGAGTTAGACAGAATCACTGATCAGAGGAGCTTAGATGAGGGGGAGATTCGACTGTTAAGAGGGTGGAAGGCTGATCTTGCAACAAAAAAGCGACATCAAGAATGCTTATGGAGACAGAAGTCGAGGGTTGATTGGTTGAACTTGGGGGATAAGAATACACGCTTTTTTCATGCATCTGCGTGTAATAGAGGAAGTAGGAACTATATAAGGCAGATTGGTGATGGAGAAGTTATCATAGATGATCCCAATGAAGTCAAAAAGGCAGCAAAGGATTATTTTGAAAGGATCTTTTGTTCCCCGTCCAATGCAAGATTCAAGTGGGGTGATATACCCATCAAGCGGATTTCGGGGGAGCAACAATCATGGTTGGAGAGACCAGTTGACGTGGAAGAGATTAAGAGAGTTGTTTGGGAGTCCGATGGGAACAAGGCGCTAGGGCCTGACGGTTTCAATCTAAACTTTTATAAAAGGGCCTGGAATTTTATTAGTGAGGATCTGCTGGCTTTAGTGAACGAATTTTTTCTGAATGGGAGACTTCCTAAGGGTGTCAACTGCGGGTTCATATGTCTCATCCCAAAAAAAGCAGAAGCCCTAGGATTTGAGGATTTCAGACCTATATGCCTTATCCACGGGCTGTACAAAATTATTGCCAAGGTGTTGTCTTCTCGGATGAAGGGTGTGATGCAGGATGTGATAAGCTCGAATCAACATGCTTTCATCGAAGGTAGGCAAATTCTGGATTGTGTTTTATCAGCTTCTGAAACTGTCCATTTTCTAAAGAAGAACAACAGGAGGGCAGTGATGTGGAAGATAGATTTTAAGAAAGCTTATGACACAGTCTCTTGGGATTTTCTGATGGATGTGATGGCTGCCATGGGGTTTGGAGAAAGGTGGAGGAAGTGGATTTGGGGTTGTATTAGTTTTCCTAAATTGGCTGTGTTGGTGAATGGGTCTCCATCAGACGAATTTACTGCGCTTAGAGGATTGAAACAAGGTGATCCCCTTTCACCTTTTCTATTTAATATTGTGGCAGAAGGGTTAAACTGTATGGTCAATCAAGCTATCAGGGCAGGGTTAGTGCAAGTCATACAGATACATGAAGTGACAGCCTCACTCCTACAATTTGCGGATGACACACTCTTTTTCTGCCAGGACGACTACTCTTCTCTGCTGAATTTAAAACGATGTCTGAGGTGCTTTGAAAATTTATCTGGGTTGAGCATTAATTTTCATAAGAGTAGTTTGGTGGGGATCAATGTTTCCAATCAGAGGATGGAGATGTTTGCTAACCGATTTCTGAGCAAGGTGGAGTGTTTGCCAATCCCCTATTTAGGCTTATCTATTGGTGCGTGTATGTCTAGAATAAAAGCATGGAACCCTGTTATCTCACGTGTCAGTTATAGGCTGGCTTCTTGGAAGGGTAAATTTCTATCCTTAGGAGGGAGGGTGGCTCTTATTCGGGCGGTGCTCAGTAATCTACCTATATACTATTTGTCTTTGTACAAGATGCCTTGTGGTGTTGCCAAGAAAATAGTGTCCTTACAGAGGAATTTTCTATGGGGTGGGAGTGGGGAAAAAAGAAAGATGTGTCTTGTAGCATGGGATAAGATTGCGAGACCTAAAAAATTTGGTGGTTTGGGTATTGAGGATATGCTTCTTAAAAATCAGAGTTTATTATTTAAATGGATGTGGAGGTATGTATGCTTGGATGTGCAGTCTACGGCGATTCCTGTCTGGGCTCGGATAGTCCGTAATGAGTACAGGACTGAATCAACATCCTCATGGCCTTCCTTTGGTGGATCGATGTCCACTGTTTGGAAAAATATTATCTCTGCTGGGGAGAACAATGGAAGAGGGATTGTGGGGCTGAACCAGGGTGTTCGCTTGGATGTAAAAGATGGAAGTTTATGCAAGTTTTGGTTTGATAGATGGCTTGATGGAGGAACCTTGAAAGAGCTGCATCCAAGACTGTTTCGCTTGTCTAATAGCCAATTTGCGACGATCTCAGAATTGCGTAAGGTGGAGAATGGAAGGGTGGCGTGGGATTTTAATTGGAGAAGGACTCTTTTTTCGTGGGAAGTCGACGAGGCAAACCAGTTGTTGAGTAGAATTGACTGTGTGAATCTTGCAGTGGGTGAACCGGATAGATGGAGGTGGATGGAGGATCCTAAAGGAATATTTTCAGTTAAGTCGGGTTATGACTTCATTTGGAAAAGGAGATACGTCAACAATGGTAAACCATGGGTATGGTTGGGATGTGCTCCCCCTAAAGTGGAGTGCTTCCTATGGATGGCTTTCTACCAAGGAGTTGCTGTCAGATTTAAACTCCTCCGAAATAACATTATCTCAAGGGAGAATGCTCTTTGCGCATTTTGTGGGGAGGAGGTTGAAACTCGTGATCATCTCTTTGTGCAGTGTAAATTCTCTTGGGCTCTATGGAATAAATTGTGTGAGTGGTGGGGTGTTAGTTGGTGTGCCCCTAAATCGTTGGAAGAATTTTTTGTTAGTTGGTTGGGATTGGTTGGGTCGGCTCGGACGTGCGCTCCCTGGGTCGTGATCTTTTTTGTGGCGGTTTGGTCTATTTGGTTGAGTCGCAACAAACTTATCTTTCAAGATAAGGGTGTGGATTGGAGCAAGCTGTTCGAGGTGGTGCTATTCAGATCGTTGCTGTGGTTCAAAGCCACACAACCCAGATTTCCTTATGACCTCTCTGCTATTATTATTCGCCCAGTGAGCATTCTGAGTTGGCATGGGCCGTTATGTAAACCATATACAATTTGATGCTTTCTCCCTGCCTTACCTCTTGTATTGTAGGCTTACCAGTTTAGTAGTTTTGCTTGAGAATGGGTTATAGTCATCCTTTGGATGACGCCTTTTGTAACCATGTACTGTTAAATTCCCATTAATACAACTCGTTTCATCAAAAAAAAAAAAAAAAGCAGGGGATGCCAGCCCTCCAATTGCTGTGCAAGCACTGGCAGTGAATAATATGCAGCCTTGGCCCCGGGGTACCATGACCCTAGCTGCATGTTTGGCTCCCAGGAAACCACCAACCAAGTTTACCCTAATTAAGCGCTCCACCTCTGATTTTGGAGTCTCCAAAATGGTTGCCAGAGGGGTATCCACCACCCCGGCATTATTGTACATCACATCTACCTTCCCAAACTTGGCAACAGTAGCATCCATTAGATTTATTACATCTTCTTCATTTGACACATCACAATGGATGTACACAACATTCCCACCGAATTTCTCAGCCAGGGCTTGCCCTTTTGCATCCTGAATATCTGCAATCACAACCTTGGCTCCATTTTCCACGAAAATATGCACTGCACTTTCCCCTATTCCACTTGCTTCCCCCGTTATAATCACTACCTTGTTTGCTAACCTGCTAACCATTAAATAGCTCCAGCTTACAGTTAATTAGTTTCCAAACACTTATTTAGAATATATCACCGACAACTATGTGAACTAACTTGAACCATTGAAAGAAAGTCGACATATAATATAAGGGTTCACGTGACCAATCGAAAATGTATTAACAAACTTAAGAAAATTATGCAAATAACTCCTGACAAAACATATGACAGGCAGTTGTTTAGTGATAAACTGACAATAAATGATGTATAATCCCATATGTTGTGGTCACAGTGCAAGTTATTTGTACTTTTATGAGTTGTTCACAAGATTTGAAGCTATTTATGTGTATTTCTCCACCACCCATCAAAACAAACTTTTCATTTCTTAATCCAAGATGCTGATGGTGATGGGATTTGCTCAAGGCTGATGTGCTCATCGCCACTTATTGCGGAAGCTTGGTGACCGACATAGAGACAGATTCACTCATTGTTGCTAGATCGTTACACTCTGATTGCATTCCATGGGAGATACGATCAATTATCAATCCTATTAAGTCCCTCCTTCATCCCACTGTTTCTATTACCTTTCGGAAGATCTCAAGACATGCTAATCAAGCTGCGGATTGGGTGTCAAGAGCAGCCCTGCGCAGGCAGTGCCCGCCCCACTGGCAGCTTGCGCCACCATTACCCTTATGTAATATTGTACTGAATGATGCTTGTACCTCAAACTTTGCTATTTAATGAACTACGTATTTCCATGATCAAAAAAAATAAAAATGATATGGGGTGTGCACGAAGTTCATTTTTCTTTTAACAAGCTGTGACCCCGTGTAATGAAAACAGAATCAAAGATAGGTTATCAATCAAAAGAAAAATGAAAAGCGAAACATAGGTACATTAAGGTGACATTGATAGTAAAAGAAAAGAATGTATAGTTGTGGGAAGGAATTTTCAGATCACAGTAATAATCATATGAGGATGACATGCATAAATCGAGAAACGGTCCAAAATTTTTATAGCATAAAAAAAAAAACAATCATAAGAGGACTTTACTAGGGTTATTACTTCTTTTTGTTAATCAATGTGGCATGGACTCCTTTGCCCAAAATGAAAGAATTAATAAAAGAAGAAGGAAAACACGTACTTAAAGTTCTTACTTTCTGTAAGATTACCTCTGTTGGGTTGCCACCACACCAGTTGAAGTATCCATCCTTTCTTTTAAGGTATGTGCCTATTAGAAAAAGAAATAGTTTGCGAAGTGTCTACTTCTGCTATGGCTGTAAGCTTTGTTTATAGCATAGTAATGAAACCCGGCCCGGACGGTTTGACCGGTTGAACCATAATCCGCAACATATTCAAGGTTTTTAGAAGTGTTGAACTGGTTCTGCAAGTGAACAGTGTAGAACTCGCTTACCCGGCCTGTTTTGTGGCAACCCGATTGAACCTATGACCCGGTCGGGTCAGTTTTAAATCACAAAATTAAAAAAAAAATTATTTTTTTCTTTTTTTACATAAAATTATATTATTTAACAGAAATTTAGAATTTATATTTATTTTTTATTATCAAAATATAGGTAATTATTAATATATAGAATAAAATTAATTAATTAATTAATAATTATTATTCTGAGTCAATTGCAATGAACCTTCGATTCGACTACTGAACCATGACCCACAGCTTTTTGTGAATTTGTGTCCAGGCTGGGTCTGATAACTATGGTTTATTCATCCTTGTATGATTCAACCGGTTTCCTCTAAAAAAAGACAAAATACCTGACCAGTGGAGCCTAGCAATAACTAGGCCGGACAATTAAATCGCAACTGTCAGCATTCATTGCATTAGCCTAGCAATAACTAGGCCGAACAATTTCAACTGCCAGCATTCATGTTTAATGCCACGCCACTTCAATGATAATTGTTATGAATATATGATTAAATGTGCACAATAATTATTTGGTTTTATCTTCTTATTTCCACCAATAAATATCCTCATACACATCCATATATTTTTTTGGTGAAAAGAGAGCATGGTATTTAGTTAAGCAACAGAAGTGAGGCGGACTATCAAAAACTTGAAAATTGCAGGCCACTACATGTGATGTCCTAATATTAACTTGAAAATATACACATCCCTATATTTGATGTCCTAATATTAACTCCACTCTTCTCATTTCTACACACATTCTCCCTCAACCTCTTTCTCTTAGTTTAACTAGGCCACTACATGTGTTTGTGTGCTGATTGATTTATATCGTGTTGCACACGGATATTTAGTTAATTTTATAGAAGGAGATAAAAGCAATTGAAAAAGTATTTCGTGCTCTAAAATACTAATACTAAAATAGGAACAGAACAAACTATATTGAGGGGATTTGAAAGCTTACTTTGAATCCCCATTGATGGTTATGTTGTTTATCTTGGATTTTATTTCTTGATTGTGAATGAAGCACAATTTTTTTTTATTTTGCCCTGAAAATTCAGAAGTTTAATTATGCATAAATAAACCAATCCTCTAAAACATGAAGCATTGTTTTGTTTAGTTGTGAAAAAAAAAAAAGATTACCTTAGTAATATGATCGCAATAGTATGTTGTAACGACCCGGGTAAAATTTTCGTGATTTTTACCAAACTGTTTTGACTTTTACGGTGGTTAATAAAATTTTATCACGGTTAATTAAATATTTTACCAATCCGAGTCAATTTTTATTATTTTTATTATTATTTTTTTCACTATTCTCAAAACTATTACTGTTGTTATTATTATTATCGCTGTGATATTATTATTATTTCGATATGGTATTTTTGTTGCATAATTTACTAATTATAATTTAAAAAGAAATTTAAACGTCGTAATTCGATGAATTCTATCGGACCGAGCTTTTCCGAGAGTTTTCCGGGAATAACCGAGCTTCGTTTCGATCACTGAGGATACGCGACATTCTGGAGTTTCTTTCGATAACCGAGCCTCAGAATTATTTTCCGAGGGTTACTTGGGATTTCCGAGCCTCCTTTACAACTAACCGAGCCTCAGTTTTCAGTTCCGAGACTTGGACGACGCTCAGGGGTATTAAACGAATTTTCCAAGCCCAAGTTGTATATTCGGACTCGGGACGGAAAGACGACAGTACCCCTGCAATTCCGACATAAAAACGGGACCGGCCAATCGTGGCTTGCCACGTGGCCACGCTTCTTTTCTTTTATTTCCTTCTCCTCTTCTTTCTTTTCTTTCTTTTCTCCACCGAAGCCACCCGTGACCAACCGGCCCCCTCCCCTCTCTTTCTTTCTTTTCCCTTTTCCTTATTTGTCTGTTCCTTCTTTTTTTATTTTTTTCTTCCCTTCTCCCAATTTTTCTCTGCCTCCTTCCTCCCCCCCCCCCCCCTCTCGAGCTCTCTCTCTCTTGCCCACCGACACCTTCTTCCTTCTCCTTCTTCTCCCCACAGTCGCCATCACCTCTCCTTTCTTCTTCCCCTCTTCCCTTCCTCTGCCCGCGACGCGCCGCCTGACTCCACCACTTGCAGTCGCCACCTCCTCTCCCCTGTAGCAGTAACACGGGCCGCCGCCACCGCCCGATCGCTCCACCGCCGCCGAGTCTTCCTCAGCAATCACCGCCGCCTTCTCGCTCCCTCCACCAATCACGGCCGCCGACCCCTGCAACTCGTGAACGCCATGACTGTCGCCCTGGTCTCCACCCCGATCCGCCGCTCACCGTCGCTGTCGATCTCCTCTCCCTCCCTCTCTCTCTCTTCCGGCTTCCTCCTTCGCCGCTGCAGCAACACGAGTCGTCGTTGTTCTTCCCCTCCTTTCTAGTTCACCGCCGATCTCCTCCGTATCTCCCTCTGCGTTTTATGCTGCCGTCTGGGTAAGCTGCTTCTGCCACTTTGTTCTACTCCCTTCCCCCTGCGTTTGTTGTTGGGTTGTACTGATTTAGCCTTGGGCGTGTTGATTTGTGGGTTTGATCGTTGGAATCGGGTGAGGATTTGCTATGATACCGATGGTGTGTCTGTTGATGGCCGAATTGAAGTCCTGGTGGTATGGTTGGGTGCTTTGCTGAGGGACGAGCAGAAAACGGTATACATTGACTGGGTTGAGCACTGTCGTGAACAGTACATTGGCCGGAATAAGGCGAGGTTCCGGCAGCCTCGGGAATTTTCCGCCGAGCTCGAAAATGGACTGTAGGTAAAACCCGAGCTTTGGATCATCCATGCGCATCATTAACGAACCCGAACGATAAAACGGACTCAGACATTAAATGGATGATTAATTAATCGATTAATTAACTTAATTAACATTAGCTTATAATTTTTTTTATTTTATGCCTTTATTTAATTTGAGCTCTAATCTATACTTTATTTATTTAATGCTTATACTTATTTAGTTTATGTTAAATTAGGTTTTAATTTGGTTTATGCATATAATTACCTTATGTTTATATTTTCCGATTGGGCTATTAAAAAGGCCCATTGAATTTAGTTTCCGGTTTAATTTATTGGATTGAGCTAAATATAATAAAAAGGTCCATATTATCTAATTTAATTATGACTTTAAATTAATCCAAAATTAATTTATTTATTTTTCCGATGGACTAAACGCAAGTGAAGGTCCACCGTGGCTAATTTTCGAAGTTACTTTAAATTATGTTGACATTACAAATGCATTTCCAATATGTTTAACTACCGTGCTTCTGGGCTAAAATAATAAAAGGTCCATACTTTGTTTACCAATTGTTTACATATGTTACTAACGATATTTTTATTGGCTAAATAATATTAGTCCATAATTTTATTATGAATTATAATTATAAATAGTTACGACTTAAAAATGATATTATTTTTAGATTTAACTATGTAATATATAATCTGTATAACATTTACCTAATGGGTAGGCTATGTTATGTTAATTGATAACATAATAGCAGTATTACTATTTTTATAATTATCATATATTAACATCATTTTCATAATGGTTACATGATTTTGATCCACTAATTTTATTTTATTATAAACTATAATAATCTAACTTTTTACCATGTACAAGTTTTATTCTATTATATTAACAATATTCGTTATATTTTAATGAGCTGTGGTATTATTATCATCATCTATACTCTATTGTACAATTAAAGGTTATATGCGTATATGTATTTCATATATCATGTTAAAATTATTTTATACCATATATCAGTTATGTTAACCTCTTTACTGATGAAGGTATTTCCTATTTAACGGTTTTATTATCGTATATATATTATTATTATTCATATACTATTTGGACGTATTTAACGTTACCACTATTTATAATCATTTCTTACTAAACGTATATATGGTTATTACCATTATTATTATTTTATCGAGGATAAGTACTTATGGAATATTATTTACCTTGAAATATTACCAAATATAATTTATACAACGTATTTGTGTATATGCATGTTTTCTTGTCATAAGCGACCTAAGGGCCGGGATATCGGCTTAGGCGCTCGGTTTCGGTTTTTTATTTAAATCAAATATACTTAATATAACCGTTGGATTAAATTAATTGCCACCAAGTCGGATGAACTGTTTGGTAATAAGATAATTATGGAGATACTAAAATGAACAGAAAAGTTGTCTAATAAATGTTAAACCGGTATCATGCATAATCATTTTGTTGTGCATTATAAGTGATTATTGTGTTGCTATATATACATATAGGGTATCGAGGTTTGACTGGATAACAGTTTCAGAGACACATCAGGTGAGGATGGATAACCTTGGATATGTGCCCGTAATACTGTGTGTGTATTTTTTTTGTTTGACTGAACTACTGAGATGATTATTGAATGTTATTTGATTGCTGTGGATAATGCTGTTGATTTTGCTGGATCGTATTGTTGGTCTGTGGTATTGTGAGTAATCGTTGAACTGTTAATTGTGAGTAATTTGTGATATGAGACTGTTGATTGGATGAGTCTGTGGATTAATTTGAGATAATAGGGAATTGGATAATTGATGAATTAGTTTGAGATAATAGGGAAATTAATTTGGCATCCGGAATTAGTTAATAACTAGGTACAACCCTAGCTTGTCCCGTGACGGGGCCCGGAAGTTAAAATTGGTAATAATAATAAATATTCTTTTGGTCTTGGCTCAGTAGTGTTTAGGTGGAGTCCTTGTATTGTGTTTGTCTGTGTTTACTTCGAAAGTATTATGGTTGACTACATATCCCTGTTTATCCTTCGTCGGTGAGCACTTCGGACTCACCCCTCGCCTGCGGGGTTTCATCCCGTAGGATGAGTTGTTTGTAGTGCAGGAACGCACGGGGCAGACTGCAGTGTACCCTCGGGCAGGACTCAGATCCATTAGCTGCATCGGGCTTTGCATATGTTGACATTAAATTAAAAATGCTTCCGCTGTGCTGTTGTTATTGAGATTCCCGAAGTCGGGTGTTATGCTTTTGTTATTGGGCCGTTGGGCCGATTTTCTGTTGTATTACACAGTTTGTGCCACGTGTCGGCACTGTTGTTGGTAATCATTGTATGTCGGGTGAATTTAGGTCGGGGTGTTTCATTTTGGTAGCGGAGCGGACTGTAGGTCCTTGGTGTTTTTGTGCTTGTTTGTTGTGCATAGCTCGCTCCACATGATCATCATGATTGCATATATAATCATATGGTTAGTGCATAATGGATCCAGTCGAGGGACGCCAGCTTGCTGCAGAACATTCACATGTGAGTATACTTTCTCATAAATACAGTTGGACGATAAGAAATCTGTATTTCGGTATTTTGCAATACTGTTGTTTTGTTGATCTCAAGTTTGAAAGATAAGTTTTAAAGGATGAGTTTTGACAAAGTGACATTTACAGCTTAGGCTGTGGGTTGAATATGTTTATAAGATGTAACCGTTGTTTTTCGGAAGTTTTATGATTTTAATCATGAAACATTATTAAAGATTCTATTATAAAGTTCAGACATGGTCGTTGTCTGGGAAGAACAGTGAGATAAAGGGACCTTGAGAAGGCATAGAAGTCTGTCTTGTTGTATCTGTGCATTGGAAGTTTCGACAGAACAAGTAAGAATTAATTATGGATTTTGGTTTTTATATCTTTAAGTGATGATATGATATTATATGACCTTGAGGAACTGGGAAATGATGATTTTTGAGTACTGTTTTGATTATGACGTGATAAAGTGATGACTTTTGGGGTACTGCTTTGTTTATGATGTGATAATTTGAGTTGAGGATTGGGTTGATATT
This sequence comes from Turnera subulata, assembly GCA_028386065.3. Lineage (NCBI taxonomy): Eukaryota > Viridiplantae > Streptophyta > Magnoliopsida > Malpighiales > Passifloraceae > Turnera > Turnera subulata. The sequence goes on from JAKUCV010007112.1 coordinate 76,864, forward strand.
CTTAGAAAATTCTATGATTTTGGAAGTGATGCAATTTTCTTTCTAAGAATCTGGTTGATGATTTGAAGATTTTTTGATACTAAAGTTGTTTGTGATGTGATAACTTGATTTGAGGATTGGATTAGTGTTCATGGAATTCTTGATGTCAGAGGTGATTTGATCTTTTAAAAAAAAAAGAAGGTTCAATAATTTGAGGATTTTGGTGACACAATCTTTTAAAAAAGTTTGATGATTTGATGATTTGAGGTATTGTTTAAAGAGCTATGATCGAAGTTATAATCTTTGCTAATTTCGGTGGGTTTAGAAGGAAGAAAAAAAAAATACTTGAAGGATAATTATGTTAGAAATGAATTTTGGGGTAATGACCAACATGGTTTGGGAGATATAATCTAGAAAAAGAAAAGAAATGTATTTGGAGAATTTAATTATGAATCATGGGAGATAATTTGGAGTTTATAGACTTGATGAATTGTGGAAGGATTGATGATCATGATAACTATATATATATGTTTATGGGATTAGTGGATTACGGTGTGAATTTCGGGGACGAAATTCCTTTAAGGAGGGTAGAATGTAACGACCCGGGTAAAATTTTTGTGATTTTTACCAAACTGTTTTGACTTTTACGGTGGTTAATAAAATTTTATCACGGTTAATTAAATATTTTACCAATCCGAGTCAATTTTTATTATTTTTATTATTATTTTTTTCACTACTCTCAAAACTATTACTGTTGTTATTATTATTATCGCTACCACTATTTTTATTATTTTTCTAACAAACATTAATAGTGATATTATTATTATTTCGATATGGTATTTTTGTTGCATAATTTACTAATTATAATTTAAAAAGAAATTTAAACGTCGTAATTCGATGAATTCTATCGGACCAAGCTTTTCCTAGAGTTTTCCGGGAATAACCGAGCTTCGCTTCGATCACTGAGGATACACGACATTCTGGAGTTTTTTTCGATAACCGAGCCTCGGAATTATTTTTTGAGGGTTACTCGGGATTTTTGAGCCTCCTTTACAACTAACCGAGCCTCGGTTTTCAGTTCCGAGACATGGACGACGCTCAGGGGTATTAATCGAATTTTCCGAGCCCAAGTTGTATTTTCGGACTCGGGACGGAAAGACGATAGTACCCCTGTAATTCCGACATAAAATCGGGACCGGCCAATCGTGGCTTGCCACGTGGCCACTCTTTTTTTCTTTTCTTTCCTTCTTCTCTTCTTTCTTTTCTTTCTTTTCTCCACCGAAGCCACCCGTGACCAACCGGCCCCCTCCCCTCTCTTTCTTTCTTTTCCCTTTTCCTTCTTTGTCTGTTCCTTCTTTTTCTTTATTTTTTTCCTCCCATCTCCCAATTTTTCTCTGCCTCCTTCCTCCCCCTCTCTCGAGCTCTCTCTCTCTTGCCCACCGACACCATCTTCCTTCTCCTTCTTCTCCCCACAATCGCCATCACCTCTCCATTCTTCTTCCCCTCTTCCCTGCACTGCCCGCGACGCGCCGCCTGACTCCACCACGTGTAGTCGCCGCCTCCTCTCCCCTGTAGCAGTAACACGGGCCGCCGCTGCCGCCCGATCGCTCCACTACCGCCGAGTCTTCCTCAGCAATCACCTCCGCCGTCTCGCTCCCTCCACCAATCGTGGCCGCCAACCCCTGCAACTCGTGAACGCTGTGACTGTCGCCTTAGTCTCCACCCCAATCCACCGCTCAGCGTCCCTGTCGATCTCCTCTCCCTCCCTCTCTCTTCCGGCTTCCTCCTTCGCCTCTGCAGCAACACGAGCCGTCGCTGTTCTTCCCCTCCTTTCCAGTTCACCGCCGATCTCCTCCCTATCTCCCTCTGTGTTTTATGCCGCCGTCTGGGTAAGCTGCTTCTTCCACTTTGTTCTACTCCCTTTCCCCTGCGTTTGTTGTTGGGTTGTACTGATTTAGCCTTGGGCGTGTTGATTTATGGGTTTGATCGTTGGAATCGGGTGAGGATTTGCTATGATACTGATGGTGTGTCTGTTGATGGCCGAATTGAAGTCCTGGTGGTATGGTTGGGTGCTTTGCTGAGGGACGAGCAGAAAACGGTATACGTTGACTCGGTTCAGCACTGCCGTGAACAGTACATTGGCCGGAATCCGGCGAGGTTCCGGCAGTCTCGGGAATTTTCCGGCGAGCTTGGAAATGGACTGTGGGTAAAACTCGAGCTTTGGATCATCCATGTGCATCATTAACGAACCCGAACGATAAAACGGACTCGGACATTAAATGGATGATTAATTAATCGATTAATTAACTTAATTAACATTAGCTTATACTTATTCAGTTTATGTTAAATTAGGTTTTAATTTGGTTTATGCATATAATTACCTTATGTTTATATTTTCCGATTGGGCTATTAAAAAAACCCATTGAATTTAGTTTCCAGTTTAATTTATTGGATTGAGCTAAATATAATAAAAAGGCCCATATTATATAATTTAATTAAGTCTTTAAATTAATCCAAAGTTAATTTATTTATTTTTCCGATGGACTAAACGCAAGTGAAGGTCCACCGTGGCTAATTTTCGAAGTTACTTTAAATTGTGTTGACACTACAAATCCATTTCCAATATGTTTAACTGTCGTGCTTCTGGGCTAAAATAATAAAAGGTCCATACTTTGTTTACCAATTGTTTATATATGTTACTAACGATATTTTTATTGGCTAAATAATATTAGTCCATAATTTTATTATGAATTATAATTATAAATAGTTACGACTTAAAAATGATATTATTTTTAGATTTAACTATGTAATATATAATCTGTATAACATTTACCTCTTGGGTAGGCTATGTTATGTTAATTGATAACATAATAGCAGTATTATTATTTTTATAATTATCATATATTAACATCATTTTCATAATGGTTACATGATTTTGATCCACTAATTTTATTTTATTATAAACTATAATAATCTAACTTTTTACCATGTACAAGTTTTATTCTATTATATTAACAATATTCGTTATATTTTAATGAGCTGTGGTATTATTATCATCATCTATACTCTATTGTACAATTAAAGGTTATATATGTATATGTATTTCATATATCATGTTAAAATTATTTTATACCATATATCAGTTATGTTAACCTCTTTACTGATGAAGGTATTTCCTATTTAACTGTTTTATATCGTATATATATTATTATTATTCATATACTATTTGGACGTATTTAACGTTACCACTATTTATAATCATTTCTTACTAAACGTATATATGGTTATTACTATTATTATTATTTTATCTAGGATAAGTACTTATGGAATATTATTTACCTTGTAATATTACCAAATATAATTTATACAACGTATTTGTGTATATGCATGTTTTCTTGTCATAAGCGACCTAAGGGCCGGGATATCGGCTTGGGCGCTCGGTTTCGGTTTTTGATTTAAATCAAATATACTTAATATAACCGTTGGATTAAATTAATTGCCACCAAATCAGATGAACTGTTTGGTAATAAGATAATTATGGAGATACTAAAATGAACAGAAAAGCTGTCTAATAAATGTTAAACCGGTATCATGCATAATCATTTTGTTGTGCATTATAAGTGATTATTGTGTTTCTATATATACATATAGGGTATCGAGGTTTGACCGGATAGTAGTTTCAGAGACACATCAGGTGAGGATGGATAACCTTGGATATGTGCCCGTAATACTGTGTGTGTATTTTTGTTGTTTGACTGAACTACTGAGATGATTATTGATTGTTATTTGATTGTTGTGGATAATGCTGTTGATTTTGCTGGATTGTGTTGTTGGTCTGTGGTATTGTGAGTAATCGTTGAACTGTTAATTATGAGTAATTGTTGATATGAGACTGTTGATTGGATGAGTCTGTGGATTAATTTGAGATAATAGGGAATTGGATAATTGATGAAAGAGTAATGGAATTGGACTGTATTTGAGATGATGATATAATTGTCACGTGGAAAGTAGTGGTACGACTAGATGGTTAGAGGCTAGTTCTGTGGTGTCATGGCCGGTTTGGTTTGGTTTTTGGGGATGTTGATCCCGGATTGGTTGTGATTGGGATGTTGATCCCAGATTTGTTGATATTGGGATGTTGATCCCGGATTGGTTGTGATTGGGATGTTGATCCCGGATTGTGATTTGGCCTGGCATCTGGAATTAGTTAATAACTAGGTACGACCCTAGCTTGTCCCGTGACAGGGCCCGGAAGATAAAATTGGTAATAATAATAAATATTCTTTTGGTCTTGGCTCAGTAGTGTTTAGGTAGAGTCCTTGTATTGTGTTTGTCTGTGTTTACTTCGAAAGTATTATGGTTGACTACGTATCCCTGTTTATCCTTCGTCGGTGAGCACTTCGGACTCACCCCTCGCCTGCGGGGTTTCATCTCGTAGGATGAGTTGTTTGTAGTGCAGGAACGCATGGGGCAGGCTGCAGTGTACCCTCGGGCAGGACTCGGATCCATTAGCTGCATCGGGCTTTGCATATGTTGACATTAAATTAAAAATGCTTCCGCTGTGCTGTTGTTATTGAGATTCCCGAAGTCGGGTGTTATGCTTTTGTTGTTGTGCTGTTGGGCCAATTTTCTATTGTATTACACAATTTGTGCCACGTGTTGGCACTGTTGTTGGTAATCACTGTATGTCGGGTAAATTTAGGTCGGGGTGTTTCATATGTGGTTTTCCTCATTTTACAGTACAAAAATTGATTATAACATTAAATTGTAACATTAAATACATGTGACCTTTGGTTTTCAAGAAGCATTTCATAATTTGATGTATGGATGCATGTGACTCTTAATTTTCTGCATTTATTTTTTTTAAGCTCAATTATACCTTCTCATTGCCCTTTCGTTCCCGTTGCGATTCACACACAAACAATTGATTTAGAATTAAATATAGAATGTTAAAAGTTTTTTTTATTAAATTCACTAAATAATAAATTAATTATTTTTTTACTGGATAATTTATTTTATTTATCTTAGTCCTTTAAATTCATAAGATATAGGATATGAAGAGACACTTTTTATCATTTACAAATCCATTAAATTAAGATTGAATTTAATTTTCGGCCAAAGACTCTTTAAACATTCCAAATTGTAATTGTTGGGTCACTATTCCCCCACCAGGTTTTAGCCACAATATTATGTAGTGATGTCTTCTTAACTTATCAATAATAAATACACTTCCATCTCGGCAAAAAAAAAAGATTGAATTTAGAATGTTAAAAATTTTGTTATCAAATTCATTGAATAATCAATTACACCAAGCCCTAGCCTTAAATTAGAGACGTCAAATTGGTGATGCCACGTGGTAGTACTAAAATTGCCACTTGTCTACACCAGAATTAGGTCTCTAAGTTAATATATAATATAGATTATTATCTATTATAAAATTTACTATCAAGATTGTATTATCACTACTAAAGTTGTATTACTATCGTGATTGTATTTCATCCTTATTTTATAACACATTATCATCATGTGTCTCTAGCCAAATATGGTACTTATTTTCATCATTTCTATATATATTATTACCTATTTTATGTTATTATCCAACTACTCTTACTACATTTTCTTTGTATCTTTTATTATTATTTCAATATTACTATTATGATCAATATTACAAACTTGAATTTGAGGCCCCTTGATATTTTTGAAAAAAATTATTTATCATGGGTACTAGATGTTGAAATGCATTTAGATGCTAATGGTGTTGAAGATGCTATAAAAGAAGAAAACAAAGTATCTAGGTCAAATGAGGCGAAAGCTATAATTTTCCTTCGCCATTATGTTCATGACAGCCTAAAGTCTGAATATCTTACTATTAAAGATCCTACATATCTTTGGCAAAATCTGAAAGAAAGGTTTGGCCATTTGAAAATAGTCATTCTGCCAAAAGCTCGATATGATTAGATGCATTAGAGATTGCAAGTTTTTAAATCTATTCATGATGACAATTCTGCAATGTTTGAGATTAACACTCAGTTGAAATTGTATGGAGAAAAAGTCACTGACGTAGAAATGTTAAAAACAACATTCTCCACATTTCATGCATCCAATATGATCCTACAACAACAATATCAGGAAAAAAAATTTAAAGAAATATTCTGAATTGTTTTCATGTCTTCATGTGGCTAAATAAAATAATAAACACTTAATGAAGAATCTTGAATCTCGCCTAATATTTCTACTCCATTCCCTGAAGCGAATGTGACATTACATGATAATTTTGATTGTCGACATGGACAAGACAGTGGTCGCGGACGTGGGCGTGGACTTGGAAGAAACCGTTATAATTACCGTGATCGTAATGCTTACAATAATGTCAAGGCTAAGAGAAAACGTGTGAATCACGTGAATGAAAGAAAAACCCATGATAAGAAAAATTCCAAAAAAAAAGAAAAACGAGTGAGCTTACTATCGATGAGGCATGACTAGTCATTAGTCATGAACATGATGTACAACAAAGTACCTGGTAAAGCTTTATCAAGCTTCTATGAAAAGAAAAAATATGGTTGTTGAAACAAATATTATTCAAGATGATGACGAGGATGCTAACTTCCAGAATATTCGTACGTATATATAGAAGATTACCTTATTTATCCTAGACAAGTGATGAGTCTACACTCATTTACGGGTCCATTCTATGATTTTTGGCTTGCAATTTGTATTTATTTATTTATTTATTTTTATAGCATTTCTTTTGTTTTATTTTAATAAATCTCTTGACCTAGTATTTGATGTCCTTAGTGCAGGAATTGAAGAATTTTACGGTAAAATTCGGGCCTAGTTGCAACACAAGTTGCCTATGAGTTCACATCAACTCGACCAGCATGTGTACACGTGGGCCTGCCCGTGTTGATGCACCCAGGAATCAATTAATTATCTTCAAAAAAAATGTATCGCAAAAATTCCAAAAAAAAAGTATTGAGTCTATCTGAGCAGCCCAGGACTTCCATGCAGAACTATTCAAGGTTGGTTCCTTGATTCATGCCACGTTGACCATAACAAGACCAATTCTTGTGTGCGCCACCACCTTCCAATTCTTGCAGCACATGGAAATGGGCAAGGTGGCCTCCTCTTTGGCCACATGTAGGCCTAATTATTAGCAAAGAGTTGTTGCTCCCTACACGGGCTCAATACATTTTAGCCCCCAAACTTTTGGTCAAATTAAATTGACCCTTGAACTAAAAAAATCAGTATTTTGACCCTTGAACTTTACAATTCCACATTTTAACCCTACTCGGTTCGGTTTGTGTTAAATGATTTAGCGGATTATGTAGATGATTGACACGTGACAAGATCCTAACCGTCTAATCTTTTATCCTTTAAAAATAAAAATTAAAAAAAAACACACACCTAGCGTTGTTACATTTAAAAACAATAAAAAATAAAATATTTAAATGACAAGAAAAGAAAAAAAGAAAAAAAAAAGAATTCAGATGATGTGTTTGATTATTTTTTCCTATTGTTTTATTTTAAAAAAAATGAAAAAAAAATCATGAAGAAGAGAAAAGGAAACAAAAAAAAATCCTTCCACTACTAACATCCAAACATAAATATAGAAATTACTTCTATTGTTTTTTAAAATTTCATAAAAAATATAATTTTTAGTTTTTTAAAAAAATCAAATTAATTATTTAAAAATAAAAAAATGATGAAAAAGACATTAAAAATTATCTTTACAACCTCAACCCACTCACTGTAACCTCATCACCCTAAAAAAGAATTTTTTTTTCCTAATTTGCTATAATTTTGAACCCCTCCCATTGCCACCACAACCATCACGCCACCATAACCCCCCAACCTCCCTCCTCCTCAACACACCGCCGCCCCCCACCTCCATAACCACCTAACTCCCTCCTCCTCTTCCTCCTCCTCAACCATCCCACCGCCCCCCGCCCCCCTATCACCATCACCACCACTATCACCCACTGCCACCATAATCACCCAACCTCCCTCCCCCTCTTCCTCTTCCTCCTCCACATACTGCCGCCTGCCCCCCATCCTCAACCCCAAATTTCACACCAAGTACCAAAAGTCCGAGTCATCACAATCACATCCCAACACAACTAACTCAAATAGTAAGGATCTACAAATTGCAAAGGAGAAGAAACAGGTCAGGAGGAAGGAGAGGGGAAGCTCCATTCTCTGAACTCTTGCACACAGATAAAAGTCATGCTGCTCACAGCAGCAGCCCAAGACCAGCGATTGATAGCGGTTGGCGCAAGTAACGAGATAGTAATGCAGCCGTTAGAAGACAGAGCGGCGACGGGAGCAAGGGAGGAGGTAGTGGTTGGCGAGGGGAGGTGAAAGCGGTAGGAGAGGATTGGTGGTGACGACGGCTTTAATTGGCAACGGCGTGAAGGCGGCGGCGACGGCTTCAATTGGTGGTGGCGAGTGAAGAAAAAGAAAGAGAAAAAAAGAAGAAGTTGGAAGAAGGAAAAAAAAAAAAGAAAAAAGAAAGAAGAAAGGAAGAAAGAAAAAAAAAAGTCAGGTGAAGAAGAAGAAAATAGAAAAAAAGAAAGAAAGAAGAAAAAAAGAAAAGCGGCTAAAGAAAGTGAAGAAAAAAGAAAAAAAAAAGAAAAACCTGGGGGCAAATATCAACGGTCTCGATTAGACCACGTATACAACATCCTTAAGTTCCGTTAACTCTGTTATCGGAGTCGGTATCGGTCCAACCAAAAGAGCTTAACCGGAGAATATTAAAATTTAGGGGTCAAAATACTGGTTTTTTTAGTTCAAGAGTTAAGTTTAATTTGACCAAAAGTTCACGGGGCTAAAATGTATTGAACCCCTCCCTACACTATAAAAGGCTATTGCAACATTACAAAGGACAACATTCACTTCACGGCAATTTAACGCATCAGGCTAGGATTTTTCTTTCTTTTTCATTCTCTTTGTAAACAAATACTTTTGGCATTTTAGTTTTAAGTTCGGCAATTATTTTGGGAAGATCTCGTCTTCAGTTCAGGTTGGTTTATTTAATTTGTAATTAATTTTCCTCCCTGAATTTAAATGATGTCTTTTCATGTAATTGTTTCTTCTTACTCTATGTCCAGCTAATTTTTTTCATCTAGGATTAGGGGATGAACTTGTCAATTATTTCCATGCTTATTTAATAAAGCATTATTTTCTAAATAAATCTTCACTATGTTAGTTGCCTGATCACCAATTAGCATAAATTTATAATAGGAGAACGTTAAGTGGCATCGTCGTTCGCCTATAGAAAAACATAAACCGGGCTTTAAAAACTGACCTCGAGAGAGGTGGACCTTTTATTAGAGATTAAGTAGGTAAATTGCTTAATGCTCTTAGTTTATTTTAACACTGGCAAATGGATAGTGGAAATAAATTAGGAAGAAATTTTATGGCACTATGAGAATAGGTTATGAATCTAATTTAGATTTTGCATGAAAATCTTTGGCAATGAATTCTCCGGAGTCCTAGATATTTAATATTATTGATTTTAATTGTTTCTATTTGCTTTAATTTTCTAGTCCAAATCATCAACTTCTCATTATTACTATTTCTCTAGATAACCATAAATTGCTTGGTTGAGTAGTAAGGCAAAGAACCCAGTGAGACGACCTTGAGAGCTACAACAACCCTGTATACTTGTAGGAAGCTATCAACAAGTAAGTGTGAATACCCGACCCAGAATCACTTGGGCCTATTCACCTAATCCTTTCACCTTCTTCTTCGGGTCAATCCTATAACAATGGAGTTGCCACCCAAGGTTTATTAAGGACAAAACTTAAGAAAAACCTTAATATGACTCCTTTAGGCTACATGGTCATGGCGAACAAAAGTTATGGGATCGGGGGTTCGTCACAGAAGGGAAGGTGTTAGGCACCCATCCGTATTGGGTCGAGACTATGTATAATTATGAAATACAAGTGTGCCTGGTGCAAGTGTGCAGGTGCGGAAAGAAAAGAGAAGGGGAGAAGAAGAAGATTTGGCTTGCATCCCGTTGTAAGACCAGAATTATCTACGTACCCGAGTGATCGGGGTCAAAGCCACGTAGTTCCAAACATGGCGAAAATCGGCCACTTACATCATCAAAAGCATCAGCATATAATCAACAAAGATCAATCAAAAGAGAGGGTTTAGTGTTACCTCTCGTAGCCCTCCTCTAGCTCCTTGTAATGGGTTGAGTTCTGCACCCACCTTCTTGTCGTTTCTAAGCTCTATGGTTGATCCTCTTCCTGACCTCTCCTTGCTTGAACCACTGCTAATGTCTCCCACAAAAATCCTCCAAATTTTCTACCTAAAGAATGTGTTTCTAGGCTTGGAGAAGTAGAGTTTCTCAAAGCACTCAAGACTTATAGGTGTGTATGTGAGAAAAATGTGTGATCCTCTAAAATGTGTGTGAGGGGTCCTATTTATAGTGCTCTGGGAAGCCTAGGGGCGTGGACCTATTTAATGGTGAAGATTATGCCCGAAAATCTGGCCCAAAACCGCGTAGGATCGAATTAGGAACAAAATCGGCGAAAATCGGAGATTCTGGGCACCTATGACCGCCGCTGCCGGCGGTCATGTGGGGATGACCGCCAGCACCTGGCGGTCTTCGCGAGATGACCACCGGTCACCCCGCGTGTCACCCGTTCTTTCCTTTTTCGGCCTCCAATCCTCCTAATTTAGCCCTGATTTGATCATACCACGTAATCAACCCAGAATCACTCAATTACTTGATTATCACTCCCCCTAAATTATTCCATAATAGATTGATTACACCTTAATGCCTATTTCATACTAAATCATACCAAAAACAACATTTCTATATAAATGATGATTTAGCTCTGATTTTCCACGAAAATCAGGGCTAAAATTATCCTGCAAGAAATGTGTTAATGGGCTGGGTTAACTCTGGAGAATCCAATTACTTTGACCCTTAAACCCATTCCTAACCCAAAAATAAATCATCTCAATATAATTGGGTTAAGAACAACTAAAAGAGCCCAAACAATAAAATGAAATGTATTTTAATGTGAATAAACCTTATTATATATTTCACCCTAAGATTAAATCATCTTATTAATCCTAAGGTTAGATACACAGAGGTTTAGATTACCAAAATACATTAATTCTACTAAATTAAATTCTTATTATACCTTAACTCAAAATTAGATCATTTCACTAACCTCAAGTTAAGCATGTTTGGAATCTAGTTTTAGTAAAATATTCGTGGGTCAAATTTGGATGTTCATAGCAAGTAATAAGAAGAAAGAAGAATAAATTTATTATCAGTTTCTTTATTTTTATTAATGTTATAGATTTATTTTGAGATGTTTATTTCAATCTATTGAAATAAATTTCTTAGATTAGTGTTATTCTCTTATACATATTTTATTTTTTAGGAAGATATGAACATTCAACTGTATGGTTCCAAGAAAAATGACTCAAATAATTGTTAGCAGACAGTGCAACTACTCATTTCGTATTTAATAAACAAAAATATTTTTTTCTTTGAAATTTTAAAAAGCATATGCTTGTAGTACTACAAAAGTAATTGAAGACTCTGTAAGACCTCAAATTTTACTACCAAATAGAACAAGGATAATTATTAGAAATACTTTATTCTCTTCAAAATATCAAAGAAATTTGTTGAGTTTTAAAGATATTCATTTAAATGGATATCATATTGAGACAATTAATGAAAAAGATCCCGAATATCTCTACATTACAAAATTTACCACCGTAGGTGACAAACAAGTTGTTGAAAAATTAGTTGTATTATCCTCTGGATTGTACTACACATATATTCAAGTCATTGAAAGTTATTATACTCAACTACAAGCTAACACCCTAAAGCTGACTAATGAGTTAAAAATTTGGTATGACCGGATGGGCCATTCCCGATCAATAATGATACATAGAATTATAGAAAATTCATCTGGTCATCCAATAAAAAATCATAAGATTTTTCATATCCAATGAATTTTCTTGTGCTGCTTGTTCATAAAGAAAATTAATTATTCAGCCTTCATATTATTGGCCCAAAAGTGCCTAAGAAGGGAGGGGTGAATTAGGCTTTGGACTTTTTCAGACAGAAAAGATTTGGTTTTTGTGATACCAAATCTTGATAGCACTTAGCGAGTGTTGTGAAGCAAGAATGCGAGTAAAGAGAGTAAAAGAGAATGGACACAGGTGATTTAGAATGGTTCCCCTTACCAGGTACTCCACTACCTAAAGGTTCCTCTTTTTAGGATTTCAAACACTCACGATCCTTAGATTTTTGTGGGTTCAACCATAACCTTTACAATCACAAGTTTTTGTAGGCTAAGCTCAAACGTTTACAAGCTTTTCACAGGCTAAGCTCTAACCTACCCTCAATTCTAATCCTAGGCTTGAGTACCCAGCAAATCTAATCCAGGACTTGCTTACAAATTACCCTTTGAATGTGTTTTACAAAGTAAGCAGAAAAAACCAGATCAGATACTAAGATTTCAAGCTCAAGTATACACTTAGATTTTACATAATAGTTAGGATAAATCTTCAGAGGTGTAATGGACCCTCTTTATAGAATCTGAGTGGGGGGAAAGCAGGTGCAACAACTCTTTGAACTCTTAGTTGACTTTAGTTCATTAAAGCTTCAGTTTGGTACCGTTGCGCCATGTCAACTCCTTGGTTGAAAAGTTTGGACCACCTTCTTGAGTTGAGTAGGAGTTAGGTGGGAAAGTCTTCTGCACTTCCGTAAAGTCTTCCCTCTTATTTGTTCATCAATTCAAACCGTTTGAAGTGGGTTTTAATTGCTTGGAGGACCTTACGGAACTTGCACAAAAGGTTGAAACTAACAGCTCGTAGATATGGTTGCAACAAAAACCATCTGGTGTGTTTCAGAGATATGGTTTTGACAAAAACCATAATTCCTCCTATAAGCTAAAATCAACACAAGGAAATCTCAAAGCAATCTTGTTATTTGCTAGTCATCAAAATCAATTATCCATCAAGACAAAACATGGTTAATTCACTAATTAACATTAGGAGGCGATTAACCCAATTTTTGGTCAACAATCTCCTCCTTTTTTATGATGACAAATTCGTATTGATTTCACTTATAACAAGGGATTAAAATATTTCCATATAATTTTAAAAGCTCCCCCTGTTTTGTTGCTCTCCTTTTCTAAAACATTTGTGTAATTCAACAAGGATAAGTTTTAAAAACGATCAAAGCATGTCTTGTGACTTTTATCTTAGCATATTTGTCTAACAACCTCGCCCTTTGGTTTTTGATTTCTGAATAAGAGATTAGTTGAATGTATAGAGAAATATGAAGTAGCACAGCATTCATACTTTATGATTTAGGTTCCTAACAGAAACCAAATCGCAGTTATAAGTGTGGTTTTTATAAAAACCAGATTTCCCATTTCCACACTTCCTACATAAGACTTAATTAGATTGATCATGTTGTTATAATCAGAATATGATCCATCAATATCATCAACTAATTCTCAAAATTCCCTGCATAATCAACTAAGTCTATTTTTTTTCACAAAACCATATCCACACTTGGTGTGGTTTTTCATAAAACATGCTCCTGCATGAAATCAATCAACATAATAATTTCTCCCCCTTTTGGCATCAACAGAAAGGGAGCTAACATATAGGAACAGAGCAAAGATTATACAGAGTTAATCATTCAAAAGATTAATTATCCAAACATTAAGCACAATATCCAGAAAGAAATAGAATATTCGAGAATATCACACAACCAAAATAAGAACCAGATTATAGAACAAAAATAGAGAACCAAGAAGAATGCAATACATGAGTTCTAAAGTATTAGATCGAGAAAGGCTTCATTCATCATCAGATAGTGCTGGAGGGGGCAATCTGGAAAGAACTAGCTTAAACTGCTCCATCATATTACCCTTGAGATCTCTTACCTCATCTCGAAGAGCTACAAAATCAGTCTCCAGAAAACTAACACGAGTGGCAAGATCATCCAATTGAGTCTCCTTGGCGTTTGCTCTAGCCCTGATCACTTTATATTGGCCCTTTTGAGTAAGCTTGATACTCATGTTGGATAGAGTTTGTCGATCAATCTGGCCAAGCTACATGAGAGTAGCAGATTTAGTTGACTTTACACCAAATCTTTTTGCAATGAGTGTAATTAGTTGCCCGTGGCTCCTTGATTTGTATAAGGCAATGTGATGCAGTATCTGGTATGCCCAATAGATAGGATTCTTCTTCATTAGACAAGCAATCAGCCATAAGTCAGCATTTGTGATATCAACCAAGTGCCAAGGACGTGGCAGAATTACTCTTATGAGCATGTACATCATTGAGAGCGTTTGTTTGCTGATAGGTTCCCTTCTTGGCAATCCCATACACTGTTCTTACTCGCTGACTGTAGGTAAGAGCTCCATCAACATTCACTCTCATCCCAGATTTTGTGTAATAGTGCTTGATAGAACCTTTCTTCAAGTTCAACACTTCCCGAATGATGTCAGTAATAACTTTTATTTTCTTGCCCCACACAGTGCTCTCTACGTACTTGACTTCTTCATTTTCATCCATCTTTATCCGCAGATTCTTATAGAATTCAATCACAATTGCTTGATCTGCTTGAGTCTTTAAAGTTGCCAAGTAATCCAGCCTGTAATGTTTCAAGATGGGTGTGACTCCAAGAGCCTCAAAATCTCCTAAGACAATATTATAAGTCTTAGTAAGAGTTTTGAATTGACATGTCCCATCTTCTTTCTTCTTTAGTTTACCATCAGGCACAACTCGAGCACTTAGTTTAGCTTTCTTTTTAGGTAGCTTAGGAACCTCTTCTTCTCCTTCCTCTTTTGGTTCCCAGACCTCGTCATTATCCTCATCAGCAGCCTCTTTTTCTTCTTGTTGCTCTTCCTCTTCACCAGCTTCTTCTTGTTCCTCTTCATCGACATATTCTTCTTGTTGTTCTTCTTCTACTTCCTCTTCTTCTTCCTCAGCGTCATTCTCCTCATCTTCATCCTGTTTCTCAGACTCTTCTTTTGCATCATTTTCCTCGTGATCTTCTTCCCTATCTGAGTAATAGCTAAAGATGAAGTAGACAGCAGGTTTGTCTTCCAGTTCTGGTTCTTCATCAACCAGATCATTGCCAGCAGATTTGTAACTCAAAGTTTTCTCCGAGTTAGTCTCCTTTGTTCTCTTCCTCTTCTTGGAAGATTCTTCCTTCATCACCTCTTCATTAACAAGAGCCTCATCGGAGTCAGAGTTAATAAGATGAACACGAGTGTCCTACTTTTTCTTCTTTCCTGTCTTCCTGACAATGCCTCTGTCAAGAAGACGAGCACTCGGCTTCCTCATTTTGGGAATGTTGGGTTTTCCAAAAACCATATATGCTCTCTTTTTCTTCATGAGCTGGCACACAGACAAAGTTTCCTCTTCCTCATCATCACACTGTTTCTCCTTCGCTTCTCCATTGTCAGATGCTGATTCATCGAGAGCCTCTTCGTCAGCATTCTTCTTCTCATTATCTGGTTTTTTCCCAAGCAGATCTTCATTCAAATTTAAAGCTACTTTCTCTGCACCTTTCGCAATTTTCAGAATTTCAGAAGGTGTTAGACCATCATGACTGGTCTCTTTGAAGTTCTTTTCCTGAGTTACATTCAGATTAGCAGCATCGTTCTTCGCATCAATTCTCCATCTTTTTGAACAGAATGAATGATTTTTTCAGAAACCATACCTGTCCCAACAACAGATTCCTTCTCTGGAGATTTAGTTTTTCCAACAACCAAATCTCTAACTCTTTGTGTGTCTTCTTCAATCCTTTTTAACTCTGCAGTAATTCCCTGCTTTTTTTCAGCCAATGCAACATCAACATCCTCATCACGCCTCGATGGGCCTCCTTCTCTCTCTGGTATCACTGGTCTCAAAACATCTAGAAAATACTCCCTAGCAACTCTTTCACTAAACTTGCCAAATCTCTTCATTCTGCTAGACATCACAGTATTCACTTCATCAGCTACTGGTGTAACAGATAGAATCCTACTGGCACCCTGTATATTTTCTAATGCCCACTCTTCGGCCTCATATAGAGCTTTAACTCCAAGGTGTTTTTCTTTAGAGGAAATAATATTTTTTTTGGCATATTTAGGGTCATAGATTCTTTCTATTGATATCTCTAGTAGCATTTAAAATTACAGGTGCATGTGAATCATGTGGAGAGTCAAGAGTACTACTTAGAACCTGTGATTTCTTTGCTTATGACCTCTTAACTCCCTTGCTCTTTTCAATTTTCATTTTCATCACCTCGTCAGCCTTGAATTTTTTCAAGCCTTCAGCCGCAGTCTTCTCTGTTGATGTTACATCCGTGCTGACTATCTTCCCCTTCTTTTCTTGAGTCTTCTTTATAGAAGATTGAGGTTGTGTTTTAGTGGAAGTCTTTGATAAAGAGATAGATTTTGGTTTTTTTGGAGGTGTCTCTTGGACAGGTTTAGTCGATTTCGGGGTTTTTGCTTCTTTTGCTGGATCGTCTTTTCCAGAATATGTCTTCATGTTAGAGATTTGAGAGTTTGAGTGTTGTAGAGTTTCAGTATTGAGAAGATTAAATTGGGTTTAGGAGGGAAGTTGAATAATGAAGCAGAGAGAGAAGATAGTTCACGGGTTATAGGGAGTGGTTAATGGCAATAACTCCTCCACTTCTTTTTGTTCCCTCTGTCAGGCATAGGAAGTTTAAAAAGTAACTTCCCTTTTGCAGATGTTCGCTACATTGAACAGCGAGCAACCAACGTCTACCGGTTCCGACCACTGAAGGGCCGAATGGACGGTGTCGCACGTCCTTAGACCGGGTTTTGGGTGTTTTGGGTTTTCTAAGAAAAAAAAATTAGGCTAAGTTATGCTAAAAAAGACATGATAAAGATATAAAACTACACTACTATGCAGTAAGGAAAATAAAGATGAATTGAGTAATTGTAGTTTTGATTGATTGATGTTGGATCCCGGTACAAGGATAGGCAGTAGCCTTTTATAAGCGTAACTAACCATCAACCCGATAAGACAAAGTTTTGAATACATAATCTTATTTAAAATTAAATTTCGCAGGGATAAACCCAATCCCATAGTCACTTGACTTCAAACTTACCCAAGAGATCTGGCTCCACTATCATCAAAGCACACATCCAATCAATTTTGAAAGAAGTTAACTTCAACAGCTGCAGAAATCGTCGACAACCCTTGGTCCAAAAGCCACATCAGTGTGAAACCCACATCGAACCAGGACCCGTGTGAAACCCAAAGACCACATTGGACTAAGACCAGTGTGAAACCCAAAGATCACATCAGACTAAGACCAGTGTGAAACCCAAAGACCACATCGGAATAAGACCCGTGTGAAACCTAAAGACCACAACGGACTAAGACCTGTGTGAAATCCAAAGACCACATCGGACTAAAACCAGTGTGAAAATCATCTCCACATAAGAAAGCACGTCAAAACCCACCCAAGTCCACCTAATAAACCCACGATTTTGGACTTGGTATAAACAGTTGCCCCCCTCAGCCCTTTAATTAAAGGCTACTGCAAATTGAAGGGTTGTTCATAACGTCCTATCAAAATCGTGACCATGAAGACATGACTGTCATGAGCACGTCACATAAAGTATTGGCAGGAATCAAATCCTCGGCCTACCCCTCGCTCTTGGCCGCTAAGAGGCTTCTAACATTGACCACACTCTTCACGATCACCAAGTCACAAATCCGTCTGGCTAATCCACCTGGCTGTCGATCACTTGCTAAGTTCAACATTCTCTCTGTAGTTCACCAATCACAATTTACTTGGCCAACTTATTCAAATATATCACTAGGGCCACCAAGTCATGATGGCCACTAATAAAAGAAATAATTTTTAGCCATCAAGAAATAGATGGCCTAATTATATACCATGGTCACCAGGAAAAAAACTCTACTCCAAGCCACCCAAACCATCCACACCAACAATAGAGTAAAAAGCTTGCGACCGTTAGGTGGATGAGAGGGTGTTTGACCTTCACCTTGTAATTCTAACTTGTATTCGCATGGAGAAGGTCTTTTGACAACTGGAAAAGATAGAGATCGGTCATTCTCACCATTTGCTGACGCGATCTCATCCTTAGAAACCTGGACTCCAAGTTTAGCCTCCAAATATGGAGCATGCTCCCCTCCTTTAAGCTCTACTGGGTTGATCATTGACTTCGCACTGAAAAAGATAGGCAACATAAAGGTCGTGCTAACCAATGCTTTCTCTGAGAGGGTGACGGATTATATTGCTTTCAGCATCTCCTCATCATCTCCCTTCTTCACAAGAGAGGCATCTCCTTCTATAGGCCTACACTTAGGGACCCACACTTTGGTTAGAGGCCTCGCCTAGTGTGACTTGATTTTCTTTCTGACAGGACGCTCGACCTTCGGCTGCATTGGCAATGAACGCCCTTGGTTCGTTGGTCTCCCAGATTATTCTGACAACATGGATGACTGCTGAGACTGAGCGCCTAGTCTTTTAGCTACCGGTCCTCTAAGGACTGCAGCTTCACCCTGGATTGGCCTAGGCTTTACCAATGGTCCTTCTGTCCTCTTCAATGATGTCTGGTGGCTGACACCTAGTTCCCACCTCAGGTGCTGCATGCTTCTCTTCCGCGCCCTGGTAAGCCCAAATCGCTCAAAGCGAGCCTCCAAATCCCTTAAGTGTGCATATGGATTAAGTGAATTTTTGGTCTTTGTACTCACTTCAAATTCTAAATATGGTCATTATACTCAATTTTCTTGGATTTCGGTCCTTATACTCCATGTTTTTATTAAATTTGGTACTTCTGAACATGTGTCATCATTCAATTGGCCCTATTTAAATCACATATGATGACTTAACCATTAAAATATGACACGTGTTCGAAAGTACCAAATTTAATAAAAATATGGAGTAGGAGGACCAAAATCTATAAAAATTAAGTGCAATGACCATACTTAAAATTCGAGACGAGTAAAAGGACAAAACATCCATTTTATTTGTGGAAAAACTGGTATTTGTTGTTGTTGCTTCCTCGACTGGTTCACATGCCACTTGTTGTCCTTGGGTGCTTGAGGCTTAATCATCTTGCATGCCAGCCTGTAATCGACCACTTCAGACCGGATTTGCACCTTAGAATCGATCCTCTTGCATTGAGAACACCGTGTTACCTCGAAGTTAACCTCCACTACCTTGGCTTTGAGCTTAGCACTGGGATCTATAACCATAATCTGAGCCCTGGGAGTGTTAAGTGGTTTCTTTTTGGCATTACCGGCCCCAAGAACCTGCTGATTATGACCATTAGGAATGGCCTTTCAGTTCAGGCCATTAGGAATGGCCTGACAGTTCCAGCCTTTGGCGATGGCTTGGTAACAATTAGTGATGGCCTTTCGATTCTGGCCACCAGACATTGTCTGATGGTTCTTCTTACTGGGAATAGCTAGATGGCTCTGGCTATCAACAATTCTCTATAGATCATGGCCTTCACCTTGCAAAGCCGATGAAGAATCTTCTTCATGAGGAGTTAGATCTGTGCTGTCCTCCTGGTGGGCTGGCCTCTCCAGATCGACCAATGCTTGATTACTTTCTAATTCCTCACTAACGTACTCATCATAACATGGACCTCCTTCTTCAACAAGGGACTTTACTTCTTCCGAGCCCTGTATATCGATCTCTGATGGTGTTTTATGACTTTCTTGCATTATAATCTGGCCATTAGCATATAATTGGTCAAAAAATTCAATGGCCTCAAAGAAATCAAATATGTTTTGCCGGAGACTCGGCCTTGTACTATCATCAAGCAGCTTGTCGATGAAGGAGTCCTTCTCTACTTTGATCTTTCTAAGGTTCTCCTCATCTTGGTATCCATGATCGACGTGCACATCTTCTTCACTTTCAATGACTAATGAGTATACCTCGTTCACAATATACTCCATCGGTCGTGCACCAAACAACTTTTCAGCTTGAACGTCCTTTATTAGAACGTTCATCCCCCTTTCACCAAGCTCTTCGTATAATTATTGCTCCTCTTTACAAACCTGGTTATATTGAGAAGACAACAATTGTGCTTGTTGGGAATTACGACTATTCTACAGATGCTTGGAAAGCGCCTCCTTTTCCTTCAAAAGCTGTGAAAAATGGCCATGGATGATGGCCACAGACTCCATCAGGAACTGGATTGTTGGTGAGAACATGATGTGTCCCCCGGGCGTGCCAAAAACTACAACTGTTCTCTAAATTGAACAACTTCGAACCCTGCAAAAACTGTTCGTTACATTGAACAACGGGTGACCAACAGCTACCGGGGGGCGAACGGACGGTGTCGCACATCCTTAGACCGATTTTTGATATTTTTAAATTAAGTTATCTAAGAAGACATGATAAAGTCTACGGTAGTATGCGGTAAAATAAAGGTAGATTGATAAAAAGATAGTTGTTTGATTGATCATTGGATCCCTTACAAAAATAATCAACAGCCTTATACAGGCATGTAAAATTAACAAATAATCAAGACCCATTACAAATTAACAAGATAAACCCTTTAAAATTCAATCCAACAACCTCTTCCCAGAATCTCGAATTGATTTCAAACATGTATCTGCTTCGATCTTGAATTTCAAATGTTGAATCCTTATCCAGATCGATTTCAAGATAAAATCACTTCGAAACGGTTATCGAAAATACTCCAAGGACCTGGGACAATTGGACCTCGATCCATCTGTCGTCAGTGACCCAAAGTCAACTCGCAGGTCATGGGGCGAGCAAAAGTCAACCCACAGGTCATGAAAACCCAAAGTCAACCCGCAGATCATGGGGTGAGCAAAAGTCAACGCGCAGGTCAAGAGATGACAAAATGTCAACTCATTGGTTAAGAGAATGACCTGCGACATCAACCACCCATCGACTGATATCAAACAAGATACCCTAAGAACGACCTGCGACATTACTCTGTAACAACTCACGATCGCCACCAAGGATTCCAAGAACAACCTGTGATATTAGACCGCGAACAGTCCACAATCTCTACCAGCCCAAGGAATGGATTAAAGCGTTTTTTCGTCCCTGTGTAAGGCCTCAAAGTTGGAAGTCATCCTTGTCTAGGATTTTGGCCTCTTTTCATCCCTCCGTTGGACCCTTTTGGTCTCTCCGGCCGTAATCCGGCGAAAATCGCTGACGTGGCACATTTTCTGGTGCCACATCGGATTTTTGGGTCCACATGTCAGGAAAAACCCAAAACTGAACCAGGATACACCCGACCGGTTCCGCCCACCTAAATAACCCGGAACCCAAAATATAATTTATTATTTTTAACTATACAAATAATTTGAATAATAAAGATAGCCTATTTCTAAATTAATAAAATATAAAATATATTTTTTATTTTATATTTAATTAAAAAAATTCACAGAATATCTTATTTTTCTTGTTTCCTTATATATATATATATATTAAAATTATATATAAGGAATTTATTTTTATTTTATAAGGGTTTTTTTGACAAATCGATATAATTTATTAAAATTAATTAAAGCATATTGCAACAAAATTTATTTTTTATTATAAATTGATTTTATAATAAGACAAATTATATCAATGAATTAATTGGATGGGCGAACGGTTCGGGTAGGTCGGGTTTGGTTTTATGGTTGGACCGATATCTTTGGGACCCACAAAACTGATGTGGCACCAGAAAATGTGCCATGTCAGCCATTTTTGCCGGATTTCGGCCGGAAGAACCAAAAGGGTCGAATGGAGGGATGAAAAGAGGTCAAAATCCTACACGAGGATGAATTCCAACTTTGAGGCTTTACACAGGGATGAAAAAACTCTTTAATCCCCCAAGGAATCCATGAACGACCTGCGAAATTAAACCACCCATCGACCACTCCAAGTCTACGATTTTGAATTTGGTACAAACAGCAGACTTGTCTCCGTCTTTTCCACTAACTGCTGGTTAGTAATCATTAGCAGTTGACGAATGGTTTTTCTAAAAAACCATATCCTTTTAGCTTCGGCAGATAGATGGTTTTTCATGAAACCAGATCTTCACCAAATCACCCACTCAGATTTTCTGATGATTTGAACACCTTTTGAAAGTGTCCTCATTTACTTGAATGCTTAGTGCTTATGTAAGTGTTATGATTGCATTATACTAATGTATGATGATGCATGAACATTTATGCGTAAATATGGTTTATGCAGCAACCAGATCTACTTACAAAATTTTAAGATAGATTGCACATGCCCAACTCAAGTCTGATTTTTGTAAATTGTTCCTCTTTGAGTGGCTTTGTAAAAATGTCAGCAAGTTGATTCTCAGTCTTGACAAACTCAATGGCAACATCTTTCTTCAACACATGGTCTCGGTTGAAATGATGTCTAACTTCAATATCCTTGGTCCGAGAATGTTGCACAGGAATTTTGGTCAAATTGATTGCACTAGAACTATCACAATAGATAGGCATACAGTTAAATATTAGTCCATAATCATATAAGGTTTGCTTCATCTATAGGACTTGAGCAGTGAGCACAAACATACTCCAGTCGCAACATATTCAGCTTCTATGGTAGATGTAGCAACCGAGTTCTGCTTCTTGCTTGACCAAGACACAAGAGATTGTCCAAATAATTGACAGGGTCCACTTGTGCTTTTCCTGACTAAGGTACATCCTGCAAAGTTTGCATCTGAATAGCTTGTCAAAGTAAAAGCATTCACTTTAGGATACCATAATCCTAATGAAGATGTACCTCTTAAATACTTAAAGATGCGTTTTATGGCTCTAAGATGTGATTCTTTAGGACAAGATCGACATCGAGCACATAAACAGACACTAAACATTATGTCAGGTCTGTAGCCGTGAGAAAAAGAAGACTACCTATCTTGCCTCTGTACATTTTGATATCAACATCCTTATCATTTTCATCTTTTTCAAGTTTGGTTGATGTACTCATAGGTGTTGGACTTGATTTGGTTGCATCCATACCAAATCTCTTTAGTAGCTCACAAATGTACTTAGCTTGGTTTATGAAGATGCCACCTTCAAGATGCCACTTTTTTTCAAAAAAAAAAGTTGTTTTACTTAAAGTCCCAAAACGTATGTGAGTTTACCCATCATACTCTTCTCAAATTCACTGTGCATAAGCTTCTTAAATTCCTTACAAAGAAAATTATTAGTAGCACCAAACAAGATATCATCAACATATATTTGCACAATGATCACATTATTCTTGCATTTTTTAACAAATAATGTTGAATCAACTTTCTTCTCCTAAAGTCTTTAGTCACAAGATAAGTACTTAATCTGTCATACCATACTCTAAGAGCTTGTTTCAGCCTATATAATGCCTTTTTAAGTTTGTACACATGATCAGGATGTTCATGGCACTCAAAACTGGGTGGTTGTTCAACATAAAATTCTTCCATAATAAAGCATTTAAGAATGCACTCTTAACATCCATTTGGTATAATTTAAATGATCTATATGACATGTTGCCATGTCCGCCACCGACTACGCAGTATTTCCTTTTTTCTTACTTTTTCTCCTCCAATATGATTCCTAGTTGGTTTTCACGTCTTCTAGAGTATTCCTTGACCCAAAAAACACCTTAAATTTGTATCTCACTCCAATACTTTTCCTTTTTATCAACACCATATCAAATTATTCCTCTTTTCTATTAAAACTACCATAAAAACACAAAATAGGCAAAATATATATTTAATCCCCAATATCCACGAAAATTAGAATTAAATTTAGCTGCAGGCCATGTGTTTAAATGGGCTGACATCTCTAGAGGAACCACATCTTATTGACCCAAACTTAATATCTATTTAAAACCCAAATTAAATAAATAATGAAGGGAAAAAATAAATAGAAAGTAACAACCAAATAAAATATTTTTACTCTACCACATCAAATCATAAACATATTCATGCCAATAATCATATCTTCTCATTAATCAAAGACACAAACATATTTATAACTCAAAAATAATAGAATAAGTCATGTGTCAAATTTGATGACCCAGATTGGCCTGAGAGGAGGGATGAATTAGCTTTCGTCCTTAATCGCGTACTTGGTTTCTGGTTTGGTTTCTGACAAACCAAATGGTTTCTTTACAAACCACACACTCATAGATCTGTTCATACATCTGAGCAAATAAACAGAAAGAACAAGGGCAAGAAAAAGATCACACAATGATTTTAGAGTGGTTCGGGTACATCCACTACCTAAAAGGCCCTCCTTTAGGATTTCAAAAACTTACTAAAATTAGGTTTTTGTGGGTTAAACCTTAACCGTTACAAGCTTTTACAGGAGCAGCCCTAACCTAAGCTTTTCACAGGCTCAGCTCTAACGTTTACAAGTTTTTTCCAGGCTAAACTCTAACCTTCCCTCAAGTCTAACCCTAGACTTGAGTGCCCAACAAAGACTAACCCATGTCTTGTCTAAAAACTCCCCTTTCAAAGAATTGAACACAAGGGTAAGCTCAAGATGAAGAACATAGATGCAAGCACAAGTTTGCAGACTTAGAATCTCTCTCATATGTTGGGCACATCTTCAAAGATGCTTTGCCCTTCCTTATATAGAGCTTGAGTTAGTGGGAGTAGGTAGGGGCTCTCTCTCCAACGGCTAGTTGCACCAATAATACTCCATGAATTGACCAAGATGCTCTACAAGTTGATGTTGGGTCCATTCCAGGAAGTTTACTCTCTTTGCAGCTCAGTTACACAAAAATTTTCTTTCTTTGGCACTTTGGGACCATAAGTGTGGACCACTTTTGACAATTGAGCTAAGAGGTGAGAGATAAGTGGTTTAGGTCTTTTTCTCTCTCTTGGACTACTGTTAGTAACCATTGAGGTGGTTGGGAGCTGTCTTCAATATTGTGAGGACCACCATCCACTTGCGGCAAGACCACATGATGTTGACAACTACGTGTGGTTTCTTCGTGAAATCAAGCTCATGTGGTTTTTGAATTGGTTCTTGTAAGAAACCAAGTTATCTGCCTTAGACATTTTCAACACATGAATAACTTCTAAACAAGAGTCTGATTATTTTGTTAATCATCAAAATCAATGTATAATAATTCACTAAATATGATTGAGCATTAATAATCATATTAAGCCCATGTTTAACTAACAATCTCTCCCTTTTTGATGATGACAAACACTGTGTTGATTTCTGTAAAAAAAACTAGTTAGTTAAGATAACAGTTTATATAAGCACACTCCTCCTATTTTGTTGCTCCTCATATACCAAATATTTTTGTGCTTTAGACACCTTTGGCTAGTCTGCTTAGCCAAAAACTCCCCTTGCAAATAACATCTTCTTGCAAATATTTTCAACTAAGTAAGCATAGCAAGAATCGTCCATATAATATGATTCAATATCAACATAACATCATTTCTCCCCCTTTTAGCTTCAACAAAAAAATTATGAGCGTGAAAGAGTAGATCAATAGGAGGTAAGCATAATTATCCATACAAGCTCAAAAGTAAAATTGCCAGTAATAGCATATATTTCAATGGTAGTAGCACATTAATATATTCAACACATCACAATACATCTCCCCTTTTAGCATCAGCAAGGAACCATATATAAAACCATAGTGCCAAAAGAAAATAAGGAGGTTTGTGGATACTGTTACCCTCAAAGGCCATGATCTTTATCTCTGGATGTTACTCCGCAGCACTAAGAACGTATCTCCGCTACCAATTGTTGCCCAAATTAGCCTGAGAGGAGGGATGAATTAGCTTTTCTCCTTCATCGCGTACTTGGTTTCTGGTTTGGTTTCTGATAAACCAAATGGTTTCTTTACAAATCACACACTCACAGATTTGTTCATACATCTCAGCTAATAAACAGAAAGAACAAGGGTAAGAAAAGATCATACAACGATTTTAGAGCGGTTCCCCCTAACCAGGTACATCCACTACCTAAAGAACCCTCCTTTAGGATTTCAGACACTCACTAAAATTAGGTTTTTGTGGGTTCAACCTTAACCGTTACAAGCTTTTACAGGAGCAGCTCTAACCTAAGCTTTTCATAGGCTCAGCTCTAACCTTTACAAGTTTTTTCCCAGGCTAAACTCTAACCTTCCCTCAAGTCTAACCCTAGACTTGAGTTCCCAACAAAGACTAACCCATGTCTTGCCTAAAAACTCCCCTTTCATAGGATTGAACACAAGTGTAAGCTCAAGATGAAGAACATAGGTGCAAGCACAAGTTTGCAGACTTAGAATCTCTCTCTCATATGTTGGGCACATCTTCAAAGATGTTTTGCCCTTCCTTATATCGAGCTTGAGTGAGTGGGAGTAGGTAGGGGCTCTCTCTCCAAGGGCTAGTTGCACCAATAATGCTCCATGGATTGACCAAGATTCTCTACAAGTTAATGTTGGGTTCATTCCAGGAAGTCTACTCTCTTTGCAGCTCAGTTACACAAAAATTTTCCTTCTTCGGCACTTGTGGACCACAAGTGTGGACCAGTTTTGACAATTGAGCTAAGAGGTGAGAGACAAGCGGTTCAGGTCTTCTTCTCTGTCTTGAACCACTGTCAGTAGCCGTTGAAGTGGTTGGAAGTTGTCTTCAATGCTGTGAGGAGCACCATCCACTTGCGGTAGGACCACATGATGTTGACAGCTACGTGCGGTTTCTTCTTGAAACCAAGCTCGTGTGGTTTTTGAATTGGTTCTTGTAAGAAACCAAGTTATCTGCCTTAGACATTATCAACACATAAATGACTTCTAAATAGGAGTCTGATTAGTTTGTTAATCATCAAAATCAATGTATAATGATTCACTAAATATGATTGAGCATTAGTAATCATATTAAGTCCATATTTAGGCTATCAAAATTTGGGTGTTCACACAAGCCATGTGTTTAAATGGGCTCAGATCTCTGGAGGATCCGTATCTTATTTACCCAAACTTAATATCTATTTATAACCCAAAATTAAATAAGTAATAAACGGCAAAAATAAATAGAAAGAAATAACCAAATAAAATATCCTTATTCTACCACATTAAATCACAAGCATATTCATGTCAATAATCAAATCATCTCATCAAAATCAAAGACATGAACATATTTGTAATTCAAAAAATAATAGAATAAATCGTGTGTCAAATTTGAGTGTTCACATGTGGTGGTTTTATTATGAGTGAGCAGTAAATGAGGCATAATTCCTTTCATCCAACATAGTAAGAAAATTATTAGCCATTTTTATTTATTGAGAAAATAATTTCAATAGAGAGGCAATAATTACAATATATTTTTTTTTCTGGTAAATTTTGATTTTTCTGCAACCTGCATCATGAAAGAATAAGCAATGCAAAGTTTGAGTATCTTTTAGGTCACACTTGTACAGTAGCAAATTTATCATTTACGAGCTGTTAAAAAAAGAAGGTCAGCTTGATCATTAAAAGAGGAGATTGGAGTATACGACAGCACATTCATAATTTAGGAGGTATGTTAAAAAAAAGAAAGTGTCAATTTGGTCATTAAAAGAAGAAAAGGAGTGGAGATATAAAATGTAGGAGTGCGAATATCGCCTCTCCATGGGGGAAAAGGTTACATTGACAATGATAGTTAGAAACAACAATGATGTACCAATATGGGGTAAGCAACTTGGTTCCGCTTAAGCCAGATTTCGGGTTCTAGTCCTTGCGTACGCAGAAAATTTTCATTGGGAGGCTCACCCACCATACGCAGGTGCGTGACGCAGGTCAACCGGATTAGTCGGGGCAAAGCTCCGGATACCGGATGAGAAACAAAAAAACAAACAACAATGATGGGCCGCACTAGCAACTGGAAGGCTGAAGAAGATTTTGGGTCAAGAAGACTCAAGATATGAAGATCTCCAAATTCAATTTAACCCAAATGTGTGTTAATTTCTGGGCTAAATTTCGTTTGGCCCATTAGAGTCTTTTAGAACTGGAAGAAAAAGATAGTACACTCCGCAAGCTGTTTTTTCTGGCTGATCAAATTTTTCGAGACTCAAGCTTGACTTGCTAGGCAAGTGCTAACATACACATGTTACAAAATGATATGTTCCTGAAAGGTAGTAGAGAAAATTCATTCCGACCCATGAACAATTTTTTTTTTTTTGAATTTCATGAACAAAAATTGCTGATCTCTAAAGGATATGTTCCTGAGGTTGTTAGAGATGCATAAAACTAAAGGGAGTGTGCGGCTAAAAAATAGGAAAAAAATGAGAGTGCAGTGCAAATTGCGGTGAGTAGAAAAAAGTATGATTTATCAAAAAAAAAAAAGAGAAAAGAGTATGAAGAAAAAACCTTTTGACTAGTGTAGTTTTACTCTTTTTTTTTTGAGGAAAAGTGGAGTTTTACTTTATTTACACAATTGCGTTTATGGATATATCTTAAGGTTTTATATTATTATTTTCATATTAATAAATTTGAAATGTATAGATATAGAAAAGATTAAGACTATGTTAAATATTTTGTATCTAGTTTTATTTTATATGAAAAACCTTTTGGTAGTTTCCGTTCTTTTTCCTTTTTCAATAGATTTGGACACTGTAGCAAAATTTCGTATAGCAAATTCCGTCGCATTGAAACTTGTTAGATGTCAACAAATATCGAAGGACAATCCTCTTCCCTGCTCCAACCCCACGGGGAGTGAAAATTGTTACAATTCCAATTCTCAAATTATCCTAATTTTATCTATTGGAATTGAAATTTTAATTTTTTTTGGAACCCAATCCAAACAAGATGTCACTACACTACTTGTAGTGTTGGTGGAGAGTAAAAATTATTGCCTAAAGTATAAATTAGTGCGGTATTCTTTTTCCATAAATCAAACTTTCACTTTTGAATTTAAATTGTAAATGGAAACCTATACCTAAAAAGATGGCTCGCGGGGTAAACATTATTACTTGTAAAATAACCTAAGAATTCATATTCATCCTCAAATTCACTTAAGATATATTATGAGAGTCAACCTATATTTCATTCAACGGGACTGATCCTGTAGAACACAAAACAGCTCAATCTTAGAATGATATAGGATTTTTCTATGGTGCTCCATGAGTATGGCACTCACGCGATTATGTCCATTAGATATGAGTGGTTAAATAACGATCGTTGGATATAGTAATTTTATAATAATATTATTTTTTTGTTTTTATATTTTTTTTATTTATACTAAAAAATATTTTAGGTAAGAACCCATCCAAGATGGTAAGATCCCAGATATTATGATAGCTGTTATATTGGTAGCCGTTACTCTTCTTAATAAGAGGTCGACCTAGTAACTTTTATAGGTCAATCTAATAATTTTATAAGTATATGCTTTAATTTAGAGATTTCATAAAAGGTCTACCTATTAGCTTATAGGTTAACCTATCATTATTCATGTTAAGGTTGACTTGTTAATCGAAGGGGTCGACCTATTATATATTTTTTTATAGTCACCGTTGAAGGATCTATATAAGATTGACCTGTTACTCGAAGTGGTCGACCTATTATATTTTTGAAGGTATTAACCTAATATGTATAGACTTATTTAATTGTGAAAGGTCGACCTGATTAACTGAAGGGGTCGACCTGATTAATTTTAAATTTTAGACACATAAAATGCTAATTAGGATGCCACATCACCCCTGAAAATTTCAGGGGTGATGTATGCAGTGACAAATAGCATTATTATTTTTTTTGTTAAGTAAGTTTACGTATTATGGAGAATATAGGCTTGTCATAGTTGGGCCGTCCTCTCCAATTCTTCTTGGGTCGAAAATTCAGGTCCCAAATCATTTATAGATAAAAGGACCATCGGAATGATATGCAAACTTTTCATGGATAGAACAAAAACATAGCACGAAACTAATGAAATTCCAAGGTGAGGGGTGCATCTCATTCTCAAAGATTGGTGCAATATAGTAAGATTTGGACTTTGACCCATATGAGATGAGAAAATCAATGTTGGGGTTAGTTCAAGGGTCGACCTGGCTCAAACTGGATTACAACGAGTTCCTAGATTAAAACAAGAATTGGTGTAAACTTGATGTGGATTTTAGTGTAAGTGCACAACAAGTTGTAGCAATAAGGTCGTCCACAGCTACCATATCAACAGCATTATCCTTAGTAAAATCGATTATTTTAGCTAAAAGAAATAAGGTAACATGATGTATTGGATGATATTGGCTAAATAAATAAAAGCATATAATTAAAATTATAAAAATCAGATGGATAGAATCTTAGGTCGTCTGGGGTTCACTAATGTCCAGTAATCCTCCAATTACCCATACCTGGCATGTTTAATCGACTTGCTTGGAGGGCAATTAACCTAAATTAAACATTGTTCAATGTCGCCAAACAATATTCCTACCCTAATCTCGATCTACCTGCCAGTGCAATTCTATCCTGAGGTATGTAAGATACTATGTTAAGTGTTGTAATCCTAAATTAATTTAAAGTCCCTTACAGCAATCACTAAATTAAAAGTTTATTCACGTTTTTTGAATACCCTAATTTCACCTCCCAATTCTTCACTAGGTTATCTAAAAGGTTGATCAAGTTTTCAACACGGTGAAGTGCACTGTAAATAATTCAAGCAATAATGAATAAACAGAATGTACTCATACTAGTGCTTTGTTATCCTTGGGTCTCCTCCCTTGTGTTGCACTGCATTTAGACTCTATAATGTGGTGACTACTACGTTCATACAACATCAATAAAACACAATTAGCATCGAGAAAAAAAGGAATAAACAAAATCCTAATCTAAATAATTATCTAAAAAATTCGACAAGAGTTACATCACATAAACCTAGATAAGAATTTAGTTTATAGGACTAGAAGAAATAATAAAAATAAAAGGGTTGTCGACATGATAAACAAACCAAGAAAAAATCGACTAAAATAAAGGATGAGTGTTCCACTTCTTCTCTGCTCAAAATTGTGATCTTCTGTCCTCTAGAAGTTGTTTTAAACGTGAGGTAAGGATGCTTTATATCTATGGTTTTTTTCCTAAAAGATAGTACATCTCATTTTTTTAGTAAAACTCTAATACTTACGCTTCAAGAAGCTTTCCTAAGTAAAATGTCTAAAACCTCTATCCTTGTTGTGAAGGACACCGTTTGGGATGTTGTTTGGGACAAACAGAACTCTTCATGGGATAACTTGATTTTGAGCTTGAATCCGTCAATTTCTTCACAAAAAGGGTGTATTTGAGCATGGATCAGAAATTCCCCACAAATCCTCAGTTTTCTAGTAGTGATAAGAATCGAATTTTGCATAAAAGAATGTGTTTTACTAACTAAATGGATACATGAATCCTAAACGCAAGGCAAAAAAAACTGTTAAAATATGCTGCTAAATATATATAATTTCATGTGCATAGGGTAAAAATTAACTAGCTATATATTATTGGACACAAGCAAGGATCTGAAACACTTCATCACTATTAAACCACAATTATGACATGCGAGAGAGTAATAAAACCAAAACTAGTCATGGGTATTAGCCCTAACTTAAGCAAGGTTGAGATGGTGAATGACGGAAATCCAAACCCAATTCTAGAACATGTACTATCAAGTTAAACTTTTGGTTGTGGTTACTTGGTGTGTGATAAATACTAGAGTGTTGAATGTTGGCCATGGTTAACTAGTGTGAATGTTTACAATTTCCATACCATACGGCTGTGTCTATCTTGATAGCATTAACTACGGGGACCCATCATACATCTGCGGTAGCAGCAAGAAGAAAGCTGTCTAGTCATATTCAACAGGAGCATTTTTGAAAATTGATGAACTGTTTAATTAATTATATGAATAGCTTGTGTATTTACACATTTGAATACATTGTTGTCTTTGATGAATATATCTATATATTTTACGTATGTATTAAACCTGTTTTGTCATATTCTAGTTGGAACTATATTTTTCTTTGCGTTTTACATATCTTTTGCACTCTATAAAATCCCCCCACACGTAACGAAATCCGAATAGGCATACATTTCAAGTTTCTCTTCACTTTCCAGAGAAAAATGAACGGCTCTGCAATAGCTTCTGCTGCCAAAAGGTGAATTATATAAACTACATTTGTTTAATTTCCACCCTCTTTGTCTTTTGTTTTTTGGTTTCTTTCTGATTAACATACATGGATCCCTTTCTCGCAGTGGTCACTTCTTAGCATTTAGTTTGTAACTTGTTCCTTATACAGGTTAGCAGGCAAAGTGGCAATAATAACAGGAGGCGCCAGCGGCATTGGAGAGAGCACTTGTAGACTGTTTGTTGAACAAGGTGCAAAGGTAATTATAGCAGACGTCCAAGATGATATTGGGCAATCCCTCTGCAAACAACTCGCCGCTGCCTCGTCGGAAGGGGAAGACAGCGCTTCCTATGTACACTGTGATGTGACCAGCGATATCGACGTGAAAAATGCAGTTGATTTTGCCATGTCCAAGTACGGGAAGCTGGACATCATGTACAATAATGCAGGAATAACTGGGAATTTAGATCCCACAATACTGGGTGCCGAAAATGACAACTTCAAGAGGGTTTTCGAGGTAAATGTGTACGGGGGATTCTTGGGAGCGAAGCATGCCTCTCGGGTCATGATTCCCGCAAGAAAGGGAGTCATCCTCTTCACTTGCAGTGTTGCTTCGGTGTCATGTGGGGAGTCGCCGCATGCTTATACAATGTCGAAGCACGCGGTGGTTGGGCTGATGAAGAATCTGGGTGTGGAGCTGGGGCAGTATGGGATAAGGGTCAATTGCATCTCTCCTTGTGCCATCGCCACTCCATTGCTAAGAAACGCGATGGGTACAGATAAAAGCTCTGTGGAGCATGTTATCTGCCAATCTGCCAACCTCAAAGGCGTGGTGCCAGACCCACAGGACGTAGCACAGGCTGCACTGTATTTAGCCAGTGATGACTCCAAGTATGTTAGTGGACTTAACCTCGTGGTGGATGGTGGTTATAGTACTACTAATCAGTCCTTCACTATGGTCCTTAAAAACTTAATGACTTGAACCTGCACCTGCCTAGGTTATATTTCTAATCTTTTCTGTTTTGAGCGGAAAGGTAATTATGTGCCTCCTCTCAAGCATTGTATCAAAGCTACGTACCAATGCATATCTATCAAATAATTTGCTTACAGATTTATTGTTTGATTTGCCATGCATCATTTGAATTTGGAAACGTCGTTGTGTAATTCCCCTTATCACGCGCAAACTGGTCTGTGAGACTTGACAGTGAATACTCTTCTAAATTTTATTGTTCAAACCTTACCAAACCATCGATAGTGGTAGCTTTTGATTTATGGTTTATGAATTTCATCTGGCTTGATCATGTGATGACCCATACCCACTCAGATGTCCAGAACAGCAGATTTCAGTGCTGTCAATAAAATTTTAGTAGTCTTTATAATTAAAATACTCCATCCTCTCCAAAAGAAAAATAAAAACATATATTCAGATGGTATTACGTACGATCATGATCATACTATAATTTTCGGTTGTAAATTAATTAATGCCATTATGCAGACACATGCAATAATACAAAAGTGCATCTCCTTCTCTTCTATCTAATCTTGGTAGAAGATTTATTCAATTTTTGAGAAGTAGTTTTTTATCTTCGGAGAAACTCATGGATCCAAGCATAACAAAGGAACCAACACTAGCTGAAGGAGGAGACATAATATAATAGGAAGGAGACAATAAGACTGCGAATTGCCAACACGCTATTGAATTGCCACGGCTCCCGTATTGCTATTGTGTTGGGGCAATAATGGTTGGTTAGCAGCTATCCTTGTCATAAAGTTTACACATCGTCAACCATGAATTTAAGAAAGCTTGGTCTATCCACACACGTACCTGGACATTGGTCTTTAAAGATAGCCATTACATCATTAAACAAACAAAGCAAAATAAAAATAAAACAAGTTTCAATTGGGGCGGCTCCTGTCCTGCACAATCTTATAGTACGTACTGATAGATCTGCACCTCATAGTCATATATGCTTTGGATTGGAAGGCTTTTTTTGACGGAAAAAAAAATAGGCTTTAATTGCTGGAGCAAACTCTGGCCACATTATGTGTACGTACCATGGTTTAGTGTATGTTTTCCTTAACCATCATTCTAGGAGATATCACTAAAACACAACAAACATCCTAATTAGCGTGTATAGTCCGTAATCGTGTGAGCTCAACAATTATAAAGCTCCACTATATAGAAAGTCATATTCGGTCACCACAAGTACAAAGTTTAGAATAGAAAACATATAGTTAGTTTGGAGATAGACAGTAAAGGTGCTAACGACTGAGTCGTGGTATGTGTTGGCTTGATGGTGCAATAATTCTTTAATTTCTTCTTCCTCTGAAAGAGGAGCGATACTCGCCACTAGGCCCTGTACCCTCCCGTTCAGATGTCTCTATTATCTTGGAAGGAAGTTTTTTTTTTTTTTCCTCATTTCTTGGCAGGAAGTTGTACACATATGGAACTGAACAATTTAATTACTGGGCCTCGTTATAGTTCTTGTCATCTCTTGAACGACAAAAGCGGACCCCCCTAAAGTTGGAAAGTAGAAGCCAGCAGGATGTAAATTCATGAAGCCTTCCTAATCTCTCAGATGTGTAAATGTATATATATTGGAATAGGATATAGAGCCATATAGGACTCTGTACATCAGCAGTGAAAGGATGCAGAGAAATAATGATTGGCAGTTTTTCATTAAATAATTTCGTTTCTTCTAGCATTCTTAAACTATTTTCCCTTGTCGGCTTGTTTCGGCATTGGAATGGTTTTGAACTGTGAGAGGCCATGCCGGTAAGGCGGTGCCCCATCTCCATGTGCAAGTAGTGATCACCCATTCCCTTGGCAAGTGATACACTCATTTAGAATGATCACTAACAAATTGTAACTCAGGTGGTACTGATCAGTTAGTCTTCAAGGCTGCAGATCTCGAGTTTGAATCTCAATCATAGTCAAAATTTAAAAAAAAAAGAAAAAAGAAGAAAGAAGAAAGAATATCACCAACAGGACAACAGCAATGCTATAGAACGTGAAACTTGAGTCATTGACTACTGTGGCTGCTACACTAATGGAGAGAAGAGAAGTAATTAGTGAGCCAGGTGAGGTCAGGTCAGGTCCGTGGTTTTATTTACTCGTCAGACAATTTGGTCATTAAATGCTCTCAAGCGTTTGGATGGATGTTAGCCAGACAGGCCACATCCACATTATTGTAGCATAGCATTAGTGTGACAGAATCCCACGGAAAGAAATGGAAAGGTCTTGGGCCATATATACAGAGGTGCTGCACACCCTACTAGGTTGACCTTTTGGGGAGAGGGTAATGACCCCGTGACAAGTGGTAGAGGAGCCGACCCGACCCAACTCCGATGTCACGCCAAGCGCTCCTTGGGGACGGAGTAGGCAGGGTGCCCGGTCGACGACGGGGGCGTCGTCGGATTCGGTGGGGGGCCCTATATATAGGGGTGTTGCATACCCTACTTGCTAGGTTGACCTTTTGGAGAGAGGATAATGATCCGTGACAATTAGCATGCCAACTTCAACTAGCTAGAAGAAAGAGGTACGCACGCCTCAAACATGAAGCAACCAATTCAAAAAACGAACATTTACTTCGTGACCACTTTCAGGATATATACATGATTGAATAACAGTACTGAGCACTAAGATTTTTGGCAGGCTATATATATATAGATTATGTATACATGTGCAATTCTTCTGGAAACTGCTGGTTAGCAGTTAGAAATATAATTTTTTGGCAAAAGCATATTTTTAGGTTTACAAGTCTGTGTTATGTCATTGCGATTTCAAGTCTGAATCCTATGATCGAGCAGATTGAGCTAGCTTGGAGGAGTATGAATCCATTTTGAGCCACAACAGGACAAGGAAAAAAATTATGGCAACCGACTATTCTCTCCCCGTTTTCACTTTTAGAAATTTCCAGGATGGTTGTCTGTTCAAATTCTTAAAAACTAATAGGTCATTAAAGAATAAATATATATTCATGTAGTTAAACTTTTCAGTGTCTTCCTTTCTCTCTGTTCACAAAAAAAATAAAAATAAAAAATTCTGGAGGATCAAATCAAATTTCTCATCCAAAACTGGGCTTAGGATGAATCCTAGCGAAAGCTTACAGCCCAAATAGGGCATGCTGAAACAAAGATAGACAAAAAAAAGCCTATATACAAACTAACAGAGCAAATTGAAAACAGAATTATAATAATCAAAAAATAAAAGAAAACAGAATAAACAACTGCAAGCCTATACACGTATGCCAAAAAAATTACACAAGTTTCTACCAAAAAAAAAAATTACACAAGTGCAGCAGCTCAAAAGATGAAAAACAAGGCTTCAAATTTGTCAAGCCACAGAATCATATTTTTAGGTCACATATGTCAGCCACAATACTATCAGGAGGACGATGTTGTCCAAACCTAGCTACAAATCACAAAACTACCAATTTCTAATTTCTTATTACCATGTAGATAAGTAGACGTCCCTTCCTCTTTGTTTTAACACCCTTTCCTCTTTCCTGTGCAGTGTACCTAACTTGTGTGTAAAAGGGATGTTACTCTGTTCACATGGAAGGGGATAATGATTAAGATCTTGGCCAAACCTCTCTAGGAGGGACTTGTAAGAAATTTGCATTTTCTGTCTTAAATAAGTTCAATGATTCTACCATAGCAGAAGGAACGAACCGATAAGGAAAATCAATTTTTTGGTGGAATAAAAAAATTCTAATTTTGGACTTTAGGCATATATATAAGGGTTGTAGCTTAAAATGTTTCTCCAAGATTTCTGTATTCTGAGTTTGGACTTTTCGGTTGCCACCTATAATATGGTGGGGTGGCACACAATTCTAAACGTTTGGACGAATCTTTATCTTTTTGTGCCAAGCCACATAACAATTGGTTTTTCGAAACCTGCTGCCCTCAGTAGACAGCAGGAATCTTTACCAGACATCAGGAGTATTAGTTTAATCCCTCTTGTGCAAGGTGCTTTAGTGGGTTTGGTTTGCTTTCTATGTTGTCTGCCTATGGCTTTGCTATTATAAAGATCAGCGGAAAACAAACTGAAGCAATATTCTGAAGAGGGTTTGTTCTTTTTGTTATTGGGCTTGGCAGAAGCAGCAGTGATATGGATTCTCATACTCTAACAACCCCAGCTGCTAAAAGGTGATCAGGACCCCCAAATGATGAAATTTTTATTTATTCATTAAAGCCATATATAGAAAATGCTCGTGCTTATGATCTAACTATATATATATTCATTATCGCAGGCTAGAAGGTAAGGTTGCATTGATAACTGGAGGAGCCAGTGGGATAGGGGAGGCCACAGCAAGGCTGTTCCTGATCCATGGTGCCAAGGTCCTGATTGCTGATATCCAAGATGAGCTTGGTCAAACGCTCTGTGCACAAATTGAGGGTACTAGTAGTAGTAGTAACGGAGCAGAAGCAGCAATTTCCTACGTCCATTGTGATGTGTCATGTGAATCCGACGTCGAAAAAGCTGTAGACTTGGCAGTCTCTTTGTATGGAAAGCTCGATGTAATGTTCAGCAATGCTGGGATTTATCCAGGCAACACTGATTCAAGGATTTACAGAGAGTTTTCGGGGTCAATGTGTTTGGTGCCTTCTACGGGGCTAAACATGCGGCCAGAGTAATGATTCCGGCCAAGAAAGGGTGCATTATCTTCACTTCCAGTGTGGCTACTCCGGATTGCGCCGAAATATCTTATGCATATGCAGCATCAAAGCATGCTGTGGTGGGATTGACCAAAAGCCTATGCGTTGAACTAGGAAAATACGGGATTAGAGATAATTGTATTTCTCCCTTTGGAGTGGCAACACCAATGCTGCAAAGCTTGTTCGGGATGATGGAGAAGAAGGGACTTGAGGATTTGGTTTGCAAAATGGCCAACTTGAAAGAGGCAGTGTTAGAACCTGAAGATATTGCACAGGCGGCTCTGTATTTAGCAAGCGATGACTCCAAGTATGTGAGTGGGATCGATCTGGTGGTTGATGGAGGTCACAATCTAAACAATCCTTCACTTTCACTACTAATGAAAACACTCTAATTTTCTTGATCTTTGTGTTTCTCAGGAAACCAGTTACTCTTTCTTTCTGCAATAACCTCTTTGGGGAGGGATTTTTACCCCATTGAGTTACTGTTTGCAGTGAATCCTTATTTCTCTTTATTAATATAGTTTTGGGATAAAGGTGTATGCCTTATCATTGACACAATTGCATGTTCTCACGAGAGAAGCTCTTAGCTCTCACTAATGAAAAGAAAGTCAATTTGAAGTTAGGCAGCTACTAGGTCCTTTCCTCTCTTCTAATAGGAAAAGTCTTGACATTTCCAAACCACCCTTATTCGAACCAGATTCCAGGGTATGGGCGGGGATTCATCGGGTAACCTTAACAAACCATAATGTTTTCAACTTTCAAGCAACTTGTAGCTGTAGTTTTGTCATCATATTATAACCAGAAAGTTAAACCACTAGATTATAAGGCACTAGGTATTAAACTTTCCAAATATAATCAGAATAACATAATCAATTTAAATAAACATTACATTAAACAAATGCAGAATTTATATAGAATGAGTTTATCCTTTAATATATTTCAATTTAATAAAATCAAAGAGATTTAAATTTACATCATGAAAGGGTTCTTCAGTGGGACGCTCGGACAAATTGGTATGACATGCTACTGCCAATGGGATCTTTGGTGTCCGGAGTGCTTATTGGCTTGCAGTTGATGAGAAGTCAAGAATAGAGGAGGCAGGTCCAAGTGATCCAATGGGGCTGAAGTGGAACAAGGTGTGGAAACTTGAACTATCCCCCAAGGTTCGTGTTTTCCTCTGGAAAGTGCTACATAACATTCTGCCTACACGACGCAAGCTGGTGCGACGAGGAGTAAACTGTCCTACTTTGTGCGGTCGATGCAATGAGGAGGATGAAGACCTTTTTCATGTCTTACTTGGCTGTTCAGTTTCCAGGTCTATGTGGAGTGCGTCATCTTTTCTCTCTCAGGTGCAATCTCTCCATGAACCTAATGTTCTCCCTTTTATTCAGTATCTGCTTGACCTGGACAATGAGGACCAGCTCCAACTAGGCATTATGATACTCTGGGCTGTCTGGTATTCTAGGAACCTCTGGTATTTTCAAGATAAGCACTTACTGCCCTCGCATATTCTTGACATTGCTCCTTTAAGGCTGCGGCCCCAGATATTTCTACCGAGCCTAAAGCAGCACCGAATACACATCTTGCCACATGGTCCCCTCCTTCCCTGGGGATGTTCAAGCTCAATACTGATGCAGGTCTGTTTCCTAATGATGCTGGCGGACTGGGGTTTTTAATCCGGGATCCTGAGGGCTCTGTATTGGCGGCAGGCTATAAAAGAATCGCTAACTGTTCTGACCCTGGGACGGCGGAGGCGCTGGCTGCATTATTTGGATTGGAAGCTGCGATATCTATTGGTTTCCAAGATATTCATACACAGAATCAGACAGACTCCATCTTCCTTTAATTATGTTAGTCTGTTGGCTGAAGACATTTCTATTTTTGCTAGGCAGCTTAGAACTTTTCACTGCTCGCATGTACACAGATCGGGAAACAAGGCTGCGCACTTGTCAGCGCAATTTGCAATCTATGCTGTTTTACCCTGTTTCTTTATTGAAGATATTCCTGCTGATGTAAGGGATATCTGCTTATGTGATGCTGTAAACTCTTCTACTTGATCAATGAAGCTCACACGCATCCATTATCAAAAAAAAAAAAAAAAATTACATCATGAAAAAATAAAAAGTTCAAGGAAGGCACCTCAATCTAGCCATTGTGTTCAATAAGGCCGCTAATTAACATTGGGTCCAGTGAAAAAAAGTTATGTTACATTCCTCTTAAACCCCCCAACGTCTACATTTCAAATGTTGTAAAAGTGGATTGTCTTAGCAGTAATGCTCTCTACTCGCTAGATATGGCGATCGGCTCAGACCATATTCTCAAATTTTATCTAACAAAAAAGCTGCCAGTATCTATTTCCCAACAATAGCAGTCTAGCAATCCTGTCTGTTGGAATGTAAGTGTGAGTGGTGAATCCCACATCGGGGAGAAAGAGGCCAAGTGATTAACATATAAGTGAAGTGGACCCATGTACCCAATACCTTGAGGTTTTGGGTTACAGAGTGGTGTTCTGGTCACGCGTATGGAACTCACTTGGGCCTCGCGTATAGTCTCCCCAGTTTCCGGGCGACTCCCGGTTCTCAACACGTGGTAGCGGAGCCGATGGTTCGGCTGGGACGGAATGGTTTGCGACATGGTGATGTTCCCGTGGCTGCTGCCCCCACGTGGAATGAAGAGCGGTTGGGCTCTGGAATGAGCTCTTGGAGCATCGGCAGACGCGTGCTCCTGGAACGGGCTTGATGGCAGAGTGGGCTCTTGGTGATGTTGCGAAAAGTTGAAATGTAAGTGTGAGTGGTGAATCCCACATCGGAGAGAAAGAGGCCAAGTGATTAACATATAAGTGAAGTGGACCCATGTACTCAATACCTTGAGGTTTTGGGTTACAGAGTGGTGTCTTGGTCACGCGTATGGAACTCACTTGGGCCTCGCGTATTGTCTCCCCGGTTTTCGGGCTACTCCCGGTTCGTCCATCAGTGGCCCACGATACAAGAGTATTGTGCATTACCCATGGCAATCTGTAAAGAGTTTCGCCGTCAATGTGTTTGGTGCTTTTTTCTTTTAACCATTTTCTTAATTTCTTTTGAGAAATAGCCAATTTATTAAATTTGATTATCTAGGGATGGCACTTCAACACAAAATGTTAGGTAGTTAATTATAATAAATTGTATATGTTTTCAAGACCATGTGATCTTTATTTTCTCCCTCGTTTTATACTCGGAGCATTTGTTATGGCTATCGATCAAAGCAATGTGTGAAACCCACAAAGACTAAGGATACATAACTTAATTGTAAGAAAATGAGTTTTGGATCTTCGAGTACTCAGAGATAAATTAAACAACTTTTGCGGATTGAATTAAGATTTCTTGCTTCTCTTACTTTTGCTGGATTGAATTAACGTTTATTGGTTCTCTTAGTGAAGTTTGTCAGTTAGAATTTAATGGTTCCCTTGATTGTAAGTAATGGCAAGCTAGAAGAGGAGGAGGCTCTAATAACTGGTCGTGCTAGTGCACTAGGAGAGTGCACGACAAGGCTGTTCTTACATCACGGATTCAAGGTCTTGATCGCAGATGTTCAAGATGAGCTGGGTTACATACTCCGCAATTCCCTTGGCAGCCAAGAAAACATCACCTACGTCCACTACGATGTCACTTGCGATTCCGATGTCAAAAAAGTTGTAGACATGGCGGTCTCTAAGTATAGGAAGCTTGATATTATGTTTAACAATGCAGGAATTGTGGGGAACTCTAGGGCTGTAAGGATACCAAGTACGGAAAATAAAGATTTTAAGAAAGTCATGCATTTGATTCTTTTTGGTGGATTTTTTTATGCAAAACATACAGTGATGATACTTGCAAATAAAGGGTGCATTCTCTTCACCGAAACCTTGGTTATGGTGAACTGTTGCGAGGATTCATATGCCTATGCGGCATCCAAGCACACCCTGGTAGGGCTTATCAGGAACTTGTGTGTGGAGCTGGGGCAGTATATCATTCAAGCGAATGTATCTCTCCAATTGCAATACCAACACAAATGGTCATGGCACCGCCTCTAGTCGGTTTGGACCAAAGGAAGATGGAAGAGTACATCTCCTCCTCATCTACCAACTTAAAAGGGAAGTTGCTGGAACCAAAAGATTTTGTAGAAGCAACACTTCATTTGACAAGTGAGGAATCCAACTATGTGACCGGGATTAATCTGGTGGTGATGGAGATTATACTTTGACCAATCATACACTAGGGATGGCAATGAAAAGCTTGTTATCGGCCTTGATATGGCCTAAAAATATGCCCTGGCCCGTTGAGCTGGATACCGATAAGTCCTTTCTGTAAACAAGCCTAGACCAACTATAGGAAAGTCCAAACTAGTTACCGGGAAGCCTAGACTAACCACTGGACCCTCTTCTTTTTTGTCTAGCATGATTTGTCAAGCCTTTCAAAATCCGAAAACTTGGGGACAAAGGAAGCCACAGTATCCTGCGAAACTCGAAATCCGGGAATCCTGCCCCAAAACCCAGAACTTGGGGACCAAGAATCCCTGAACCCATGGAGCCCAAGGCTTTCTCAACCTTGTTCAACAAGTTTTATTCACTACATCCAGAGCCTATAAATATAAGAGTCCATCCATGTCTTAGTCATTTATCCAGAAGCTTATTCTTATATGAAAACTTCCAGTATAATAAAAATTCATTTATTTTGACTACATCATTTATTTTGACTACAATAGGCCTATTCCTCAATATTAGAGTGAGAATCCTAGAGCGTGTCAAGGTAATACTCATGACATCAAAAATTAAGTTACAAACTTATTGGTTATATCCTCATCCTTTACCTCTAATCAATGTCCTACTAGATCTAATTTAGTGAAACAAGAGGCACATTGAAGTTGGGCAACTTGAAACTCGACTAATCCTGGTGTGAGTGCATAAGTATTAAAATTTTTTTGATGGATTAATGTCTCATTTCATCTTTGTGTTAGCCCTTGATTTTGAAGTCCATCCTCGTGTTGAATTTTGGTTAGTTTTCATCCCTCTATTGACCAATTTTTTTCATGATTTGTTTTGTTCAACCAAAATCCAGCCACTTTTGCTGACGTGGCAACTTTTTCGATACTACATCAGCAAAAGTGGAGCCCACTTAATAGACCGAACCACAAAACCCAATTCCGACCTACCCGAACTATTTTTTCACCCGATCAACCCATAACCCAATCCTTTTGTCTCAAAAAAATACCACTAGATAAGACTTGGTTGAAAGAAAAAATTATTTTTATAGAAAAAAATTAGTTATTGGAAATATCTAGATAAATATTTTGAAAGAATTAAATAAGAAGTTTAATTTTAATAGAATTATTTCCATCTCAAATTTGTCGACAGATCAGTTTTTATTCAAAAACAACATTACCACTTTTCTTTTTCTCCTTTATATTCTCTCATTAAATTCATCTTCACTTGTCTTTGATCCATTTTTTTACAAAGCCAAAAAATAAACAATAATAACTTTTCACCACCACCAACCACAGTACCCGACCTCCGTGCCCCCTTCCTCTCCCCCAAATTTTTCTTTTTATTTTCCGCCGAGAGGTGATGGTCACCCCAATCAAATCCAATATCAAAATAATACATTAAACTATAAACAATATAAATTGAGATGAGAAGTGAAATGCCTTTCATTAAGTACCAGTGTTCAACATACACACATGTAGCGATAACGTATCCTAGTGGTACATCTTATCAATACAAACTAATCACAAAGGATCAGAGTAACTAGTAGATAGCTATTCTATATACTGATAACTACAGATAATATATACTGGCATGTATATTTGATAATACACCCCCCTCAAACTGGTGGTAGGGAAACAACACCGGCTTGTTGAGATGACGACGAAAGAGATCCTTAGCCAATGGCTTAGTGAGAGTATCAGCAAGTTGGTCAGAACTTGAGATGTGAGTGACCTTGATTTTACGATCTTGGACTTGTTGCTGCATGTAATGAAAGTCTACAGCCACATGCTTCATCCGACTATAAAGTGCAGGATTGTGACTTAAGTAAGACAATCCTAAATTATTACAATAGATCGTTGGTGTATGGAGAGAAGGGACATAGAGCTCATGTAACAAATTTTGAACCTAAGTCGTTTCATCAAGAGCACTTGTCACAACGCGACACTCAGCCTCTATAGAGGAATGAGCAATTGTTCGTTGTTTCTTAGAAGACCAACTAAAAGGATTAGTCCCAAGAAAAGAATATACCATGTGGTCGAACTTTGATCAACAAGATTGTTTGCCCAATCAGCATCAGCATACGTGTGCAAATCACAAGTCGAAGACCAGGTGATGTGACGACCATAATTAATAGTCTGATGGAGATAACGCAATAACCATTTCACAGCTTTCCAGTGAGAGACAGTAGGAGCATGCATAAATTGTGATAACTTGTTTACTGAAAAAGACATGCCCGGACTAGTAAAAGACAAATATTGTAATTTGCCAAGGACTTTGCGATATGTA
This sequence comes from Turnera subulata, assembly GCA_028386065.3. Classification (NCBI taxonomy): domain Eukaryota; kingdom Viridiplantae; phylum Streptophyta; class Magnoliopsida; order Malpighiales; family Passifloraceae; genus Turnera; species Turnera subulata. Next base: position 121,031 of record JAKUCV010007112.1, read on the forward strand.
GTGGCATCATGAGAGGGGGTGCCATCATCAAGTTGTAGACCTTGAAAGGAACTCATAAGAGTTTGCACGTTTTTGCAAGTATGCATGTTGAGATCATGAAGAAGCTCATAGATGTATTTGGCTTGAGACAAGAGCAAGCCATTTTTAGTGTGTTGAACTTCAATACCAAGGAAAAAATACAATCCATCAAGATCTTAAAGAGAGAAATGAGTGGCCAAAGAAGAGATAACTTGGCGAACCACAATGGTTGTTGCCTGTGATTATTATGTCATCGACATAAATAAGAATATAAATTGTGCATGTGGCAGCATATTGAATAAACAATGCAGGATCTAACTTAGATTTACAAAAGCCCACACTACATAAATAGAGAGACAATTCATTATACCAGGCTCATGTCGCTTGTTTGAGCCAATATATAGCTTTACGCAGCCTGCATATATGTGATGGAGAATGGTTATCTTCAAAACCGGGTGGTTGACTCATAAACACCTCCTCATCAAGAAGTCCTTGTAAAAAGGCATTATTAACATCAAGGTGATGTAATATCCAATTATTTTAAACAGCAAAGGAAAGAACAATACGTACAGTGGTGGATTTCACAACAGGACTAAAGGTAGAATGATAGACTGATAGTCGATACCCGGACGTTGAATAAAACCTTTAGCGACCAAGCGAGCTTTAAAACGCTCGATCGATCCATCAGCCTTTTTTTCAATCCTAAAAACCCACTTACAAGCAACAACATTTTGTAAGGCTCATAAGGTACTAATTCCCATGCTCGATTCTGAATTAAGTCTTGAAATTCCTCCTTCATTGCTTGCCGCCACTCAGTGTATTTTGTGTCTGGTAAGAGGGTTATAGGAGGGGCAACTTGAGAAAGTAAATTAAATGACTTTTTGGGAAAAAATAAATTATTTTGTGACCTGGTGACTAATCGAGTTATCAGTGGAGGCAGAGGTGGTATAATAATAGGTGAAGGTGTGACAGATGTCACGGATTCAGTGGTTGAGGATGTGGCAGGCGAGGAAGGTGATGATGTCGCAAAGGCTGAAGGAGAGGATCCCTGAGAAGGAGTTGAAACTGGCGAACGCGTTGGCGATGAACTGTTAGAGAATGACTCAGGCAACTGAGGACAAGGAAGGCATTGGTAAAACAGGGACTTATAGGGCAACAAGTGAGTGCGGTAGAACTGGTAAGATATCCGCATTAATTTCCCATGTGAGAGTGGAATGCTTAGGAGTACGATGAGAGGAAAATGTTGAAAAAAGAAGCACAGACTCAATGTCACATCCCGAGAAACATAGAGTTTTGAGGTTAAAAGGTAAAAACATTAATGTGCATGATGTTGTGGAGAAAACCCTATGTAGACATAAGGAACAGACCTAGGTACTAGCTTGTTGTTTGTGTATGCTTTAAGCCATGGGTAACAAAGACAACCAAAAGTACGAAGAGACGCATATTGTGGAGGGACACCAAACAATGATTCAAAAGGTGAAATATATTTCAAGAGCGCAGTTCGTAAATGATTGATTAAAAACACAACATGTGGACAAGCAAAAAACCAAAAAATGGTTGGTATATAAGTGAAACGACCGCATCCCAAAAACGATAATACAAAATATAAACAGTTATAAAGTGTCCAAAATGCCCTTAAAACCAGGGACGCCAAACTCTGTGTAAAAACATCAACTCAAAATCTCAGAGTAACCAAAAATAAACATCGGGACACAAGAGTCAAATATAAATCAGGCTTAACTAGCCAAAGTAACACCGGTTAAACCAACCGGAACAACAACTGATCAAAATCCAAGAAACCAAAATAGTATACCGACAATAATACGCAGCGGAAAAATAATAACAAAAATGTCAGTTGTTAGAACAAAGCCCTTCGCTAGAGGGGGTGAATATCGATAATCGAATTAAAACGAAATAGACAGGAATCAAATGCGGAATTGAAAGATTGAAGGACACAACCAATTTATCCTGGTTCACACACACTCTACTAGTGTGGCTAATCCAACCCTTCAAGTCTCACTTGAAGATTTCACTATCTAGTGTTAAGCTTACGGGTGCTTAACAAACCGTTACAAACTAGGAATTCTAGTCACAAGAATCCTAAACCTGAGAGTTCAAGTCACATGAACCTCAACACACTTGCTTGAAGATACCTCACTTCAAGACTTCTCACATAAGAAGATATACCCTCTTCCTATGAATCTCAACAAGGGAACTAACCTCCCTTAAGGTGTATGAATATATAATTCAATCACTCAAACAAAGAACTCTCTCAAAGAGTAGATATGAGTATACAAGATTAAGCTCTAAAAGGCAACTCTCAAATCCTCAATAGGATATTGGCTCAATAAAAATTTTGATGAATGTATGGAATGAATGCTTGAATGTTGAGAGTTGATTCATTCTAAAAACAGAGCTAAAAATGCTCAATTTATAGCTCTGAAAAGTTATAGAGCCGTTTTAAATCCACCCAAAAACAATCTTAAACAAAACATAGTGGGTGCTAAAAAGTTGTCAGCTCAACGGCCAAAACATCGATGTTTAAAGGTAGAACATCGATGTTTTGCCCATTAAATTTGAATTTTGTGCTAACGGTAACTAAAACATCGATGTTCTCCATCCCAACATCGATGTTATTTTGATTCTGTGAAAATGAGATGAAAACTGATCTGTGAAGAACATCGATGTTTTCATTCCAACATCGATGTTATTTTGCTTCTGTGAAAAATGATTGAAGCTGAGCATTTGAAGAACATCGATGTTATGGAATAGAACATCGATGTTTTG
>JAKUCV010007112.1:125441-144139 GCA_028386065.3 Turnera subulata
ATTGAAAGATTGAAGGACACAACCAATTTATCCTGGTTCACACACACTCTACTAGTGTGGCTAATCCAGCCCTTCAAGTCTCACTTGAAGATTTCACTATCTAGTGTTAAGCTTACGGGTGCTTAACAAACCGTTACAACCTAGGAATTCTAGTCACAAGAATCCTAAACCTGAGAGTTCAAGTCATATGAACCTCAACACACTTGCTTGAAGATACCTCACTTCAAGACTTCTCACATAAGAAGATATACCCTCTTCCTATGAATCTCAACAAGGGAATTAACCTCCCTTAAGGTGTATGAATATACAATTCAATCACTCAAACAAAGAACTCTCACAAAGAGTAGATATGAGTATACAAGATTAAGCTCTAAAAGGCAACTCTCAAATCCTCAATAGGATATTGGCTCAATAAAAATTTTGATGAATGTATGGAATGAATTCTTGAATGTTGAGAGTTGATTCATTCTAAAAATAGAGCTAAAAATGCTCAATTTATAGCGCTGAAAAGTTATAGAGCCGTTTTAAATCCACCCAAAAACAATCTTAAACAAAACATAGTGGGTGCTAAAAAGTTGTCAGCTCAACGGCCAAAACATCGATGTTTAAAGGTAGAACATCGATGTTTTGCCCATTAAATTTGAATTTTGGGCTAACGGTAACTAAAACATCGATGTTCTCCATCTCAACATCGATGTTATTTTGATTCTGTGAAAATGAGATGAAAACTGATCTGTGAAGAACATCGATGTTTTCATTCCAACATCGATGTTATTTTTCTTCTGTGAAAAATGATTGAAGCTGAGCATTTGAAGAACATCGATGTTATGGAATAGAACATCGATGTTTTGCTTATGCAAAAGTGTTTTCAAATGCAACGGTCATGAGAACATCGATGTTTGGGATGCCAATATCGATGTTCTTAGCCTTCTGCCAACATTTGGAAAAATGGTTGAAACCAAGAACATCGATGTTTGGAATGCCAAACATTGATGTTATTTGCCTACTGCCGTTTTTGAAAAATTCTTTGAAGGCAGGAACATCGATGTTTAGAAAACACCATCGATGTTATTTTGGCTCGGCAAAAACAAATTAAAACTGACCATTATGGAACATCGATGTTACAAATGGGAACATCGATGTTGTGACTAGTTTTAAAAGCAACGATCACTAGAACATCGATGTTTGGGATGCCAACATCGATGTTCTGTGCCAACATCGATGTTCTGAGCCTTCTGCCTGTTTTGAAGAATTGTGCAAAGGTAGGAACATCGATGTTTAAATCCACAACATCGATGTTCATGGCTCGAAAAACATTTTTATGCTTGGAAGTATGTTATGTTATGCATGACCAAAATTTATCTTATTTTGAGCCAATGTCCTAGAAGAGTTGAGTGTTATACCTTGTACAATTTATGGATCTAACTCTTCTTTCTTGGCTCTTCAATTCTTGTGCTCATTCATTTTGATCCTTTGCTCTTGAATGGTTTCTTGTGTTTGAGGATTGGTTTGACTTCATTTCCTTTTGCTTCTTCTTTGTCATGATCTTGAATTGGTTTGTCAATTATCAAAACCTGTAATGAATGAACCATGAAGACATAGGTTCTAACAATTTCCCCCTTTTTGATATTGACAAACACCTAGAAGTATATGCCAATATTAGAGGTATATGTTAACACAATAATTCCCCCTATATGTTTCAATTTATGATTCCCCCTATCTAGATGCATATACTTCTTCTTATCTTCCCCCTTTTGGCATTAGCAAAAAGAAATGATGATGCATTTATTTATTCTTCCCCCTTAAGATATGATTTATAATTCCCCCTAAGTTCATGCATATGGTAAAGTATTTTATGGAAAACAAAGCATAAGGGATAATAAGGATAAGGGTTTAGAAAGATGGTTCCTATTTTGCTTCAATCTGATTTGATCAAACATCGATGTGTATGACAACAACATTGATGTTGTTGGTTCCACCAGATTTTTGTTCCCCCTGTCTTTTGGCCTTAGTGAGGGGTACCGAACATCGATGTTCTGTCACCTCTTGGTCCGATTTTGCACTATCACTCAGTCTTGCACTTCCTTCGAAATTGAACAAGTGTGGCCACTTTCAAGAATTTGGATGCTTCTTTGGTCATTTGCTTGGAGCATCCGCAATCAAGGTACCAAAGTACTCTTGATGCCTTCAAGCATACCTGCAAAACAAATCAAAGGGATTTTGGTACCCAAATCTTTTTGGGTCCTTGGTGGTTTGGAACATAGTAATGATGAGCTTCTTCTTGAGCCCAATGCCTATGCCTAGTAAAGCAAACAGGAGCAATGTGTCCTATTCTATTGCAATAATGGCAAATTACATTTGGATTATGCATTCTCCTTGGTTGATAATAGTTGCTATGTTGCCTATGTTTATGCACATTGTTAACCTTGTTTACCTTAGGTTGTACCTTAGGTTTCTTTGATCCAACTTTATGTCTTTTAGGTTCATTCCTAAAACCTATTCCATGCCTAGTGGATTGCAAGTTATCTAGCATAGAATTTAGATTTTTATGAGGAGTGTTAAACCTTTTTAAGGTTGTTTCAAGTTGTTCAACTTGTTTCCTTAAAGACATACATGATGAACATTCCTCGAGATTCTTCTTTCCTAGTACCTTATTTTCATCCTTCAGCTTCTCATTTTCACATGCTAATTTTTCATTTTGTTCTTTTAAAGAGCCACATGATACACATTCCTTAGGTGTGTCTAGAATCTTATTTTCTTCCTTTAATTTCTCATTTTCACAAGTAAGCTCTTCTATGTTCTTTTCTAATGAAGCAATTTGTTTCTTATGCTTTAAGTGAATTTTAGAGACTTTAATATATTCAGCATACAATTCATTAAAAGCGTCTTGCAATTCATCATGATTAGAAGGTTCAGAATCACTTACCTCTTCCGCTGCTTCTTCCTTTGCCATGAGACAGAGGTTTGCGATCTCCTCCTCATCACTATCACTTGATTCATCACCGGAATCGCCTCCCCAAGAGATGTATGCCCTTTGCTTCTTATAGAGCTTCTTCTCCTTCCTTTCCTTTGTCTTTGGGCACTTCGGCTTGATATGCCCAACCTCTCCACATTCATAGCACTTGGGTGGACCGGATGTCTTCTTTCCTTTCTTCTCAAATTCTTTCTTCATGAATTTGCAGAATTTTTGGATGACTAGTTCAAATTCTTGATCGTCATCGCTAGAGTCCGATTCAGTGAGCTCTTGCGTCTTGTAGGTGGAAGCTTTGAAAGCTATGTTCTTCTTCTTTGGTTCCTGCAAAGAGGGTTTAAGGATAGTAGTTTCATAGGTTAGAAGATTACCTCTAAGGCTGTCAATGGTTGTGTTTGATGTCCTGATGTTTTCATATATTGCGTCGGCTTTGGAACGCCATTTGGGAGTGAGGCATCTAAGGACTTTTCTGACCAAGTCCTTGTCGGAGTAGACCTTCTGGAGAGCATGAAGGTTATTTATGATTTTAGAAAATCGTTCGAACATCTCCTCTATTCCTTCGTTCTCCTTCATTCGAAAGAGTTCGTAATCTGCAGTGAGGGAGTCGATTTTGGCCTCTCAAACTTGATCGGTTCCTTCATAGGTGACCTCCAGCTTATCCCACATTTCTTTTGTGGTTGTGCAGCAGGAGATTTTTCGGTAGTCATCGGGGTTGACTGCACAATAGAGCATGTTGATTGATTTGGCATTGTTTTCAACCAACGTAATGTCTGCAGCATTGTACTCCTCCTCCGTCTTTGGCACTTGGACTTCACCAACTTTCTTCATCGGAATTTGCTCTCCAATCTTCATGATTCGCCAAATAGCATAGTTGTTGGATTGGAGGAAAATTCTCATCCTCTCCTTCCAGTAGCTGTAATTGGTGCCATCAAAGTACGGTGGACGAACGGTTGAATGTCCTTCGAAGATTCCTGCATGATTACTTGAAGAAGCCATGGAAGATTTCCTCTCAAACGGTTAAGTCTTCAGAGAGTTAGGCTCCGCTACCAATTGTTAGAACAAAGCCCTTCGCTAGAGGGGGGGTGAATAGCGATAATCAAATTAAAACGAAATAGGCAGGAATCAAATGCGGAATTGAAAGATTGAAGGACACAACCAATTTATCCTGGTTCACACACACTCTACTAGTGTGGCTAATCCAGCCCTTCAAGTCTCACTTGAAGATTTCACTATCTAGTGTTAAGCTTACGGGTGCTTAACAAACCGTTACAACCTAAGAATTCTAGTCACAAGAATCCTAAACCTGAGAGTTCAAGTCACATGAACCTCAACACACTTGCTTGAAGATACCTCACTTCAAGACTTCTCACATAAGAAGATATACCCTCTTCCTATGAATCTCAACAAGGGAATTAACCTCCCTTAAGGTGTATGAATATACAATTCAATCACTCAAACAAAGAACTCTCACAAAGAGTAGATATGAGTATACAAGATTAAGCTCTAAAAGGCAACTCTCAAATCCTCAATAGGATATTGGCTCAATAAAAATTTTGATGAATGTATGGAATGAATTCTTGAATGTTGAGAGTTGATTCATTCTAAAAACAGAGCTAAAAATGCTCAATTTATAGCGCTGAAAAGTTATAGAGCCGATGTTATAGCGCTGATGTTTAAAGGTAGAACATCGATGTTTTGCCCATTAAATTTGAATTTTGGGCTAACGGTAACTAAAACATCGATGTTCTCCATCTCAACATCGATGTTATTTTGATTCTGTGAAAATGAGATGAAAACTGATCTGTGAAGAACATCGATGTTTTCATTCCAACATCGATGTTATTTTTCTTCTGTGAAAAATTATTGAAGCTGAGCATTTGAAGAACATCGATGTTATGGAATAGAACATCGATGTTTTGCTTATGCAAAAGTGTTTTCAAATGCAACGGTCATGAGAACATCGATGTTTGGGATGCCAACATCGATGTTCTTAGCCTTCTGCCAACATTTGGAAAAATGGTTGAAACCAAGAACATCGATGTTTGGAATGCAAACATCGATGTTATTTGCCTACTTCCGTTTTTGAAAAATTCTTTGAAGGCAGGAACATCGATGTTTAGAAAACACCATCGATGTTATTTTGGCTCGGCAAAAACAAATTAAAACTGACCATTATGGAACATCGATGTTACAAATGGGAACATCGATGTTGTGACTAGTTTTAAAAGCAACGATCACTAGAACATCGATGTTTGGGATGCCAACATCGATGTTCTAAGCCTTCTACCTGTTTTGAAGAATTGTGCAAAGGTAGGAACATCGATGTTTAAATCCACAACATCGATGTTCATGGCTCGAAAAACATTTTTATGCTTGGAAGTATGTTATGTTATGCATGAGCAAAATTCATCTTACTTTGAGCCAATGTCCTAGAAGAGTTGAGTGTTATACCTTGTATAATTTATGGATCTAACTCTTCGATGTTCTTGTGCTCATTCATTTTGATCCTTTGCTCTTGAATGGTTTCTTGTGCTTGAGGATTGGTTTGACTTCATTTCGTTTTGCTTCTTCTTTGTCATGATCTTGAATTGGTTTGTCAATTATCAAAACCTGTAATGAATGAACCATGAAGACATAGGTTCTAACATCAGTGACAAGTGTAGAACATATATGTGTCAACTCTATGGATCCACCAGGAAGGAAATGCAGCTACCTGCTGAAATGAAAGAGTCTGATACCCGAGGTAAGAGCAACCGTCAACAAGCTTCTAATGATCTATAAAACCACGGTGGCAATTTATATGAGTCGCCTACTCAATGTACAATATAAGACAAACATACAGGTACACGAAGGCAGGCTCGTACGGTGAGTAAGTCCACGAGCACAAGTATACACACACAATCAACATGTGTCAAATACCACACATACAAGTGTTAGGTGAATTTTCCGGTTATTACATTCTTATCATTATTAGGGGCCCTCTACTGTGTGCGTCGGGCGCGGTAGCGACTGGCCAGCTCCCCAGGGCGTATGCCCAAATGTAATCTTATATATATACAGTATAAATATTAACACCGGAATGGGTAAGTTCCGGCATAGAAAACCACTAACAAACAAGTGGCCGACAACTCTAGGAGGGGTGCTCTCCTCAAAGAAATTATAATACAAAATCTTGGGGCACACCCGTCAGTCCCCAAGTCGCCAGCTCTGTGAGGGTTGCTCTCACCAAAATAAATGGATAATAACAAATAACCAAGGGGTACACCCGACAAATCCCCAAGGTACCAGCTCTGTGAGGGGTACTCTCACTAATATACTAACCGAGGGCGTACCCATCAATTCCCTCGTCGCCGTCTCTGTGAATACAATTCACTAAAAATAACAGGACCCGAGGGGTACCCTCTCTTCCCTCTCGGTGCTACCGGTCAACAGCCACACAGTAGAACTTATTAATTATTCAAGTACGTTATGTTACCAATTATGAAATTGTATAAGTGTCCCCTCAAGTCGTATCTAAGTTGTGTACCATTACAAAAGTTCTCTAAACAGAGCCTAAAGCTCACAATAAACAGGATATAGCAAGAAAGCATATATCAGAAGCATGGCAATAACAGCTCATAGGAGAATCACATGGCAAAACAACACGTATTTATTATCATGGCAATTCAGCACATAAACAACCAGGTACACAACACAGTCAACAGTATGAAGCATACTCAGCAAGCAGTACTACCTAACCATACCAACAAGTATTTGCATTAAGGTATTTAAGTCTTATAGAGTCACCTCAATTATGATGGCGCTCTGTCTGTCCACCACTAGTACTAGCCGCTCCTGAATTATATCTCGTGCCTATACACATAGACACCACATCTCACAAAGATATTTAACAATAAATAAATTATGCATGCTTGTGCAATGCAACCGTGAGTTAAAGTCCAACCCAACTAGTCAACTTCCACTCACCAAAACCATATCTCCAAGTCACGGGCCTAAGGTTCACAGGCTTAAAGCCCAACTAAGTCCAAAATCATAATCCAGCTTAAAATCCTTATGGTCACTGGGCCTAAAACCCACGTCCTCAAGACCACCATATAACTCTTTTATGTCCTTGGGGTTTAAGCCCATCTCTTATTATAAATCTAGGAGTTATAATGGGTCATAACATTTTATTACTGGGCCAAGGCTCGATTTGTCTTATTCCCGTCTAACGGTTTTACCCTAGTCCGAGTTATCCCTCCTAGAGGTTCTACCGGCATCGGACAACCGTCCACATGCTACTCACTCCTCACTCTCGGTTTCTACCCAGTATATTAAGAATACAATACCCGATCCAAAAATAATAGATGTATATGCCGTGTGGAAATTAAATACACATCATCACCGGAACAGTACCGTAGAACGCTGAAGAAAGTTCTGTCCACCGGAACCCGTACCCAACTTGCCGGAACAGGGACCCGAGATGCCGGATTCCGGCCAACCCTTGCCGAAAAAATTCAGAGAATTCAAAGAATAGAACTCGACCAAATCTGCCGATTCCAACACAATAACCAACGATTCATCTCAGCCAACCAACAACAAACCATAAAATCAAAACAATTGAAGAGGGGAGAAAGAGTGGCTGAAACCTTACCGGAAAGCAATTCAGTGCTACCGGAACAGATCCACACTATCAAGCCTTGGATCCGACAAGCACAAAACCAACTCGGCCACGCAAGCCTACTGCCCGAACCAGGGAACAACCCGAGCAAAACAACACCCAGCAGATCCTACACCGGCAAGCACCCAACCGGCCATTGCAACCACCACAGAACCCCTGTCCCGAGCAGCCTCACACACACACGATCTGCCACCGCATGACAACCGACACAAACCCGCCATCGTCCGCCCCAGCCAAAACCAAAACGAACACAACAACAGTCAATTCGGGTTAGATCCAAGACCGCACAGCCCCGATTCATTCCGAAAAACAAAACATAGAGGAAGAGAATAGAAAGAGAGAGAAGCAGTGCCTTACCCGAGCACGGCGGTGACGACGGCGAAGCCCGAGCCTCGTCTACGCGCACAGAGCCGACCCAAAGTGCAACCTCCTCTCACTGTGCTACCCTCCGGCTTGCAGCGACGACGACGACCAGCTCATGTGCAGCGCTCAATGAGGACGGCGGCGGCAGGAGTGTGTTTGGGGAGAGGAGAAAAAGAGAAAGGAGGAAGAATTTGGAAGCGGCGGCCAAGAGAAAACAAAAGAGAAAAGAATAAGAGAAAAGAGAGAGAGAGAGAGAGAGAGAGAGAGGAAGAAGGAAAGAGGGTTAGGGTTAACCTGACGTGGCCCAAACAACGCCGTTTTGGATTAAGTCGCGGTCAACCCGCCCTAAATGGTCAACCCCTTTTAGTTTTTTTTTTTTTAATCAAGCCCAAAACGACGTAGTTTCACTGAAACTACTTAAAAACCCAACTTCCAACTTCGAAACCCGATTAAACTCTAATGAAGGCTTGATAAAGAAGGAACCTGACATAAAACTCAATAATTCGAGGTAATTAAATACCCTTAGGTCCAAAACTCCGAAAAACTCACGAGGGTAAAATTGGAATTAAAAATTCCAAAAATTCTATAAATAAAATTATGAAAAATCGGGGCGTTACAGTTCTATCCCACTTATGAAAATTTTTTCCTCGAAATTACAAGATAAGAATCAAAACAGATGTGGATACTACTCCCTCATATGGGACTCAACCTCCCAAGTAGCCTCATTCGGAGAATGACGGCTCCATCTAACTCGTACCATGGGAATTGTACGACTGCTCAACTGCCGTACTTCCCGAGCTAAGATCTTAACCGGCTCCTCGACATAAGTCAAATCATCAGTAACCTCCAACTCCATTGGTGACACCACATGACTCGGATCAGACCGATAACGCCTCAACATCGAGACATGGAGTACTTCGTGTATACGAGACAGCTCCTCCGGTAAAGCTAATCTGTAAGCCAGCGGACCAATCCGCTCCACAATCTCATATGGACCAATATAACGAGGGCTCAACTTGCCCTTCCTCCCAAACTAGATAACACCTCTCCGGGGAGCAACACGGAGGAAAACTCTGTCACCTACACTGTACTCCATCTCCCGACGATGCTTATCAACATAACTCTTCTGTCAATCCTGAGCAGCTCTCATGCACTGCTTGACCACATCAATCTGATTCACAGTCTCCTAGACAAGATCTGGACTGATCACCTGTCTTAGACCCTCCTCATCCCAACAGATCGGACTACGGCACTTTCGCCCATACAAAGCCTCATAAGGTGCCATACAGATACTGGAGTGATAACCGTTGTTATAAGCAAATTCAACCAATGGTAATGTCTCATACCAAGAACCACTGAAGTTGAGCACACAGGCTCTAAGCATATCCTCCAAAGTCTGAATAGTCCTCTTTGATTGTCCATCTGTCTGCGGATGAAAAGCTGTACTAAAATTTAGCTTAGTACCCAAAGCTGACTGCAAACTCTTCCAAAAGTGGGATGTGAACCTCGGATCCCTATCTGACACAATGTATAGAGGAACTCCATGTAATCTGACAACACCCGAGACATACAATCTTGCCAGCTTATCCATCGTATCCGTCTGCTGGATAGGTAGGAAGTGAGCTGACTTAGTCAACCTGTCGACAATGACCCAAATGGCACCATGCCGACCCCGGGTTTTCGGTAACCCAATCACAAAATCCATAGTGATGTGCTCTCACTTCCACTGCGGAATAGACAAAGATCTCAGTGACAAGTCTAAAACATATATGTGTCAACTCTATGGATCCACCAGAAAGGAAACGCAGCTACCTGCTGAAATGAAAAAGTCTGATACCCGAGGTAAGAGCAACCGTCAACAAGCTACTAATGATCAGTAAAACCACGGTGGCGATTTATATGAGTCGCCTACTCAATGTACAATATAAGACAAACATACAGGTACACGAAGACAGGCTCGTACAGTGAGTAAGTCCACGAGCACAAGTATACACACACAATCAACATGTGTCAAATACCACACATACAAGTGTTAGGTGAATTTTCCGGTTATTACATTCTTATCATTATTAGGGGCCCTCTACTGTGTGCGTCGGGCGCGGTAGCGACTGGCCAGCTCCCCAGGGCGTATGCCCAAATGTAATCTTATATATATACAGTATAAATATCAACACCGGAATGGGTAAGTTCCGACATAGAAAACCACTAACAAACAAGTGGCCGACAGCTCTAGGAGGGGTGCTCTCCTCAAAGAAATTATAATACAAAATCTTGGGGCACACCCGTCAGTCCCCAAGTCGCCAGCTCTGTGAGGGTTGCTCTCACCAAAATAAATGGATAATAACAAATAACCAAGGGGTACACCCGACAAATCCTCAAGGTACTAGCTCTGTGAGGGGTACTCTCACTAATATACTAACCGAGGGCGTACCCATCAATTCCCTCGTCGCCGTCTCTGTGAATACAATTCACTAAAGATAACAGGACCCGAGGGGTACCCTCTCTTCCCTCTCGGTGCTACCGGTCAACAGCCACACAGTAGAACTTATTAATTATTCAGGTACGTTATGTTACCAATTATGAAATTGTATAAGTGTCCCCTCAAGTCGTATCTAAGTTGTGTACCATTACAAAAGTTCTCTAAACAGAGCCTAAAACTCACAATAAACAGGATATAGCAAGAAAGCATATATCAGAAGCATGGCAATAACAGCTCATAGGAGAATCACATGGCAAAACATCACGTATTTATTATCATGGCAATTCAGCACATAAACAACCAGGTACACAACACAGTCAACAGTATGAAGCATACTCAGCAAGCAGTACTACCTAACCATACCAACAAGTATTTGTATTAAGGTATATAAGTCTTATAGAGTCACCTCAATTATGATGGCGCTCTGTCTGTCCACCACTAGTACCAGCCGCTCATGAATTATGTCTCGTGCCTATACACATAGACACCACATCTCACAAAGATATTTAACAATAAATAAATTATGCATGCTTGTGCAATACAACCGTGAGTTAAAGTCCAACCCAACTAGTCCACTTCCGCTCACCAAAACCACATCTCCAAGCCACGGGGCCTAAGGTTCACAGGCTTAAAGCCCAACTAAGTCCAAAATCATAATCCAGCTTAAAATCCTTATGGTCACTGGGCCTAAAACCCACGTCCACAAGACCACCATATAACTCTTATAAGTCCTTGGGGTTTAAGCCCATCTCTTATTATAAATCTAGGAGTTATAATGAGTCATAACATTTTATTACTGGGCCAAGGCCCGATTTGTCTTACTTCCGTCTAACGGTTTTACCCGAGTCCGAGTTATCCGTCCTGGAGGTTCTACCCATATTGGACAACCATCCACGTGCTACTCACTCCTCACTCTCGGTTTCTACTAAGTATATTAAGAATACAAAACCCAATCCGGAAATAATAGATGTATATGCCGTGTGGAAATTAAATACACATCATTACTAGAACAGTACCGTAGAACGCCGAAGAAAGTTCTGTCCACCGGAACCCGTACCCAACTCGCTGGAACAGGGATCCGAGATGCCGGATTCCGGCTAACCCTTGCCGAAAAAATTTAGTGAAGTCAAAGAACAGAACTCGACCAAATATGTCGATTCCAACACAATAACCAAGGATTCATCTCAACCAACCAACAATAACCATAAAGTCAAAACAATTGAAGAGGGGAGAAAGAGTGGCCGAAACCTTACCGGGAAGCAATTCAGTGCTACCGGAACAGATCCACACTACCGAGCCTTGGATCCGACAAGCAGAAAACCAACTCGACCACGCAAGCCTACTGCCCGAACCAGAGAACAACCTGAGCAAAACAACACCCAGCAGATCCTACACCGGCAACCACCCAACGGGCCACTGCAACCACCATATAACCCCTGTCCCGAGCAGCCTCACACACACACAATCTGCCACCGCATGACAACCGACAGGAACCCGCCATCGTTCGCCCCATCCAAAACCAAAACGAACACAACAACAGTCGATTCGGGTTAGATCCAAGACCACACAGACCCGATTCATTCCGGAAAACAAAACACAGAGGAAGACAATAGAGAGAGAGAGAGAAGCAGTGCCTTACCCGAGCACGGCGGTGACGACGGCTGAAGCCCGAGCCTCGTCTACGCGCACAAAGTCGACCCGAAGTGCAACCTCCTCTCACTGTGCTACCCTCTGGCTTACAGCGACGACGACGACCAGCTTGTGTGCAGCGCTTGATGAGGACGGCGGTGGTGCGAGTGTGTTTGTGGGAGAGGAGAAAAAGTGAAAGGAGGAAGAAGATGGGAGCGGCAGCCAAGAGAAAACTGAAGAGAAAAGAATAAGAGAAAAGAGAGAGAGAGAGGAAGAAGGAAAGAGGGTTAGGGTTAACCCGACTTGGCCCAAACGACTCCGTTTTAGGTTAAGTCGCGGTCAACCCGCCCTAAATGGTCAACCCCTTTTAGTTTTTTTTTAATCAAGCCCAAAACGACGTAGTTTCACTGAAACTACTTAAAAACCCAACTTCCAACTTCGAAACCCGATTAAACTCCAACGAAGGCTCGATAAAGAAGGAACCCGACATAAGACTCAATAATTCGAGGTAATTGAATACCCTTAGGTCCAAAACTCCGAAAAACTCACGAGGGTAAAATTGGAATTAAAAATTCCAAAAATTCCATAAATAAAATTATGAAAAATCAGGGCGTTACAATAAGCCTCAGAGAAAAGTGTTTTTGCTGCCTCAACAATGTGACGATGACGCCGTTCTGCAACAGCGACAGGTTGAGGAGTATATGGGGGAGAAATTAGATGTTCAATACCATTGAAATGAAGATATGGATCTAGACTCTTATATTCACCACCTCATCAGTATAAAGAGAAACAATTATTTTGTTGAAGAACTTTTCTATTAAAGGATGAAATTGACAGAAGATATCTCGAACTTTAATTTAATTTTGCAGGGTATACAACCGCATGCATTTAGCGCATTGATCTACAAAAATACAATAATACCGCTTCTTATCAATGGAAAGAACAGGAGAAGGGCCCCATACATTACTAAAAAGAATTCGGAGTGGTGTATCACGATGAAGAGATAAAGTATGAAAAGGATAACAATGAACTTTATTAGTGTAACAAGAATCACATAAAGATAATTTGTCTTTGTGGGAAACAGGCAAGGAAAACTTCTGCAAAAGAAACTATAAAACTTAAGAGTGAGGATGACCTAGGCGATGATGCCAAATTTGAGGAGAAGGTGTCATGATGGATATTTGAATTGATGGTTTGGTGATGATGGAGGTAGGCCATTCATTAAGTCCATCTCTAAGCCGACCTGTGACTAATGACACTCTTGTCTGCAAATCTTTCACTGAAAAATGAGAAGGAAAAAATTCAACAGAGGTTAGATTATCTTAGCAAAATTTAGACACAAAAATAAAATTACGCATAATAACAGGGGCACACAAAGCAGTATCAATACAAACTAATCACAAAGGATCAAAGTAACTAGTAAATAGCTATTCTATATACTGATAACTACAGATGATATATACTGGCATGTATATCGTATAATATAAACTTTTCTTTATTCCAGATTCTTTTTTTAGCAATTTATTTGAGATTTTTTAATGTAGTCACCTCCGCCTTCATCTCCTTCACCCACTCCCTCGCCTCCACCACTGCCACATACCTCCCCCTCCGCCTGGCAACCTTCCTTCCCCATCCCAAAAGGACCATTGGTGTCGGCTCGTCGTCCCGACTAACCTGAACCCGTAAGTCATAAATCCGAGAGTGACACTGTACCAGTGCTGTACTTATGGGCGTTGATGAGGCATCAACAATGTAAAACATGGAGGAGTTGTTGGCCAGCGGGATTGTATTAATTGGGTTTATTATTATTATTAATTGGCTATTATATTAATTGGGTTTATTACTAATTGACTATTAATTGGTTGTTGTTCTTCTTCCTGGCCAATTTGGGATTGCATGTCTTCTTTTTGGCAGTGAAATAATCCTCATTCATAGGAACTTAAACAGAAACCAACTAGCTTTATGACTTGGAAACTTAGCAGTTAAACCAAACTGCAACATTAAAGAAAGTTCTACCAGGATTGTATTAGCTTGGTTTTGCTTTAATTATTTAATGGGGTGTTTTGGGTTGAGAAGAGTGTTTGGAATTATGGATAACCTGTTCCAAATGTGAAGGGGTCAAATTTGAGACAAGAGTATTGGGTTATGGGTTGATCGGGTGAAAAAATAGGTCGAGTTACACGTTGATCGGGTGAAAAAATAGGTCGGATTACGCGTTGATCGGCTAAAAAAATAGGTCGGGTGGGTCGGGGGTAGGTTTTGTGGTTTAGTCTCATAAGTGGATCTCACTTTGCTGATGTGGCATCGGAAAAATTGTCACATTAGCGAAGATGGCTGGATTCCGGTTGAACAGACCAAATCATGAAAAAATGGGTCAATAGGAGCTTGCCAACGTTTTTTATTTTTTAAAAATTTTCTATCTAAGGAATTATTTTATGGTGAAATTGTGATGTAAAATGCTAAATGGCGAGATGAATAATTCAAAGCAACAAATATGTTTTACCAGTTCTTCCTTTTTTTTACCAACATGAAACAGTATATGTTTTACCCATTCCGCTGTAGCACAATGGTATGGGTAATACTGTTTGGTAATGTTGTAAAAACAATTTGGATATGTCTAATGGGCCGGAGTATAACTGGTGACAAAATCAGACATGATTGGGAGGCCCAAATTCCATGACATCCACAAAGCAAAACAAAACCCCAACAACTCCACCAGAGTGTTGCTCTTTAAATACCCCTCGCCCCCGCTAAGAAAAACCCTAAGCGCCCAAAAGCACGCACATAAAACTTCGCACCAGCGGCGGCAGAAGAAGAAGAAGAAGAAGAAGAAGCAAAAGAAAATGGGACGGGTAAGGACGAAGACGGTGAAGAAATCGTCAAGGCAAGTGATAGAGAGGTACTACTCACGGATGACCCATGACTTCCACACAAACAAGAAGCTGCTGGAAGAGGTGGCCATCATCCCCTCGAAGCGCCTCCGCAACAAGATCGCCGGATTCTCCACCCACCTCATGAAGCGCATCCAGAAGGGTCCCGTCCGCGGCATCTCCCTCAAGCTCCAGGAGGAAGAGCGCGAACGCCGCATGGACTTCGTCCCCGACGTCTCCGCCATCAGGACCGACTCCATCGACGTCGACAAGGACACCGTGGACATGCTCGCCGCCCTCGGCATGTCTGGTCTCCCCAACCTCAACGTCATCGCCCCTCCCGCCCCCCTCGCCCCTACCCCCTTCAGGAGGTTTTGATTTCATGAAGTACCCCCCCTCCACCCTCCACCCTTTTTTTTTTTTTCTGTTTTCCTTTTCTATTTGTTTCACTGAGAGGATGATTGATTATTATATTAATGCACCTCTTTGACGTTGTGTTTTTTATGCTTTTCTTCTTTTTTTCGGATTAATGGATATTGTTAGGTTTCTAAGTAATTCCTGTTTGCCTTTTTTTTAATTAATTAATTAATTGCTCGTATTGTTTGATTTTTCTATTAATGGTCTGGATTCACGGGTAGGAAATGAACTGACACCCTTGGTTGATTCCAATCAAAATAGTATTCCTGGAATGACTTGTTTGATTTTTCTATTAATGGGAGAATTGGATGGTCCATTTCATCATCCCTACATTGGATAGGAACTGTTGTGGTCATTGCTTGTCTCTGGTGGTAATATCGTATTGCCTTTCGGCGAGGATGGAGCAACCATCCATAAGGTGGATCTTTAGTAAACAAACTCAAGCTATTGTTTTTCGGACAAATCCCATTTCTTGGTGCTCACAATAGCCGGTAGCAACTGACCACTAGCAGCGATATTGCTCTTATTTTCCGAAAGTAAATTGCAAAGGATACAATATTGTGCCTACTCTTCCCTGCTTCAGGATACTGCAATTCTCCCATTTTGGGTATATCTATGTATTGCTTTGGAATCGTGGTTGAAAGAAATGTTGCAGAAGCTAGTGAGATTTTTCATAATGCTAGGTTAAGGTCCAGTTCACTTACATATCTGAAGTCATCACCCCCTATGAATATTGCCGCCTCTGCAGCATCTTTCTCCTGGTTCATTACCTCTTCCCAGTTCATGCTGCATCTCTGTCCAACTCTCCGAAGGCATTCCTAATTAACTCTAATCCCAAGCTCCCTCCACTGGTCTACCACTGAAGCAAGGCTTGATGTGTATATGATGCTCCCCTTTGCAGGAACCATTACTCTGTGGAAGCGAAAACCTTGTTGAAATTAATTTTAGTAATTTGTAGCTGCTATGCGCGGATGCAGATTGCCAAACATTCCTGCATTGCTGAACTTCTGATCAAGCTTACCGTACTTTGAAGCCGCAGTATTAACTCATATCTTCACCGAAATGGCTGCCTTCCTTACATGTAGAATGTCATCTTGGCATCATGTCATGTCCAGCAAAATAGCTTGGCACAGCATTCACCAATAATGCTGCTTGCACCCCCTTTTAATTAAGACAACTTCACCTTCTAGCCTGCATATGTTCAGACAGTTCATCTTGTTCTGGTTCGAGCTGCTCTAAATTGGACCAAATTCGAATTCTGGTTAATACAGTTGAACGGGCTTGTAAGTTGGTGCCTTTTGGTGGCTTTTTTTTTTTTAAAAAAAAAAAGAAACACGTTGGTTGGGAAGGCATTGATGAAGTAGCTAAGGAAATGTAAGTGTGATAGCACATTCGGGAGTCAGTTCCAACCCACGACACAATAACTTAAAAAAAAAAAAAAAAAAGAGGGAGCACAAAAAAGCTAAAAGCTTGAAAGAATACTTTTCAAACATATCTCTCCCCTCGGGTACGCTGAGATTGGTATTTGGCTAGCGATGTCAGTAGTTCACTTGCAAAAAATTTACAGAAAGATGATATTAGGAATGTATTATCAAAGGTGATTCTAACATTAACAAAACAGAGGATCTGTTTACTAAAATGAAAAAGTTGCAGTGGTCCAAAGTTTCATCAAGAATTCTACGATTCAATACTCCCATGCAGAGGCAGGCACAACCAGTATAACTGGGATAAGCTTACCTTGAAGCCTGAACACGTCCAAATGGAACTGTCATTACTCTGATAAAGACCAGGGCGCCACTCCATATTGAGCTCCAGCTTACCTCTTAGCAAGAAGCTAGTGACGAGAAGCATTTTCTCTTCCTTTCTGTTTTCTAACAGAAATTAACATCACCAGGAATGAATTTAAAGGCCAAAAAGGATTATTATTAAGAAGCTCATTATAATTAAATTTTTTATTAAAAAGTATTAAAGCATGAGAGATATTTTGTATTAGGATTTTAACTTAGCCTTCAAGGCTATTTTATTCTATAAATAAATAAGATGCCAAGGACGTATTGTATGTAGTACACAATCAATAAAAAAAACATACTTTTATTCGTAACTTAACTTAGCTAGTTCTAAGAGGCCCTTAAGGTAGCTTTAAATCCGATTTTAAGATCCGATTTTAAGACGTGGAACACTGTTGGTTATCCATCAGTGATTGGATGCAAACGGCTGTTGTTGCTAACAGTATTGAAGGCACAACAACCTATTGCATTGTGGAAGCTTTTCATATTCTTTTTCCTTGACAAATGTCATTTCTATGCCTGGAAAGGCAACCCGGGTGCTCATGTGGGCCCCATCGACAGCTGCCAGATTCCTTCCTATCCTGACATCCTAGTGGACAAAGGTCCCACTTCTTAATAATGCACACTAATAATACACGCCGGTGGGTTATGGGTCCCACTATTAATACACACTAATTACACACGCCGGTGGGTTATGGGTCCAAGGATGTCATCTATGTAGACCGCAATAAAGTCTTGGCAGTCTCGGAAGCAGTTATCCATCTTTCTTTGGAATACTGCGGGGGCGTTCTTTAGTCCGAATGGCATGACGAGCCATTCGTACAACCCTTCTGGCGTTATGAACGCCGTCCATGGTATGCTCTCTTCTGCCATGGCCACTTGGTGGAAGCCGCTCTTTAGGTCAAACTTTGAGAATATGGCCGCTCCTCCTATCTTTTGGATGATGGTGTTTATCCCGGGCAGAGGCAAACTAACGCCAAGTCTTCCCTCTCACCTTCCTCGGCATCTTGTTCCGTGTCCTCGTGGCTCGTTTCTGGCAGAGCCCTATAATTTAGGAATTTGAGGCTTATTGATCCGTCCGATCTTCTCCTGGTTTGTATATCTGAGGGTCTTCTAACCACTGGGATGGAAGGGGGTCTTAGGATCCATCTCTGCCCCCGTAGCAGCTCCGTGGTATGTGTGGGTCCATCCGTTTGTCCTTCCATTTGCAGATTGCTCCCCATCCTTCCATGCATCCATCGGCCTCTATGATAATGTATGCGTTTTCGGGTCCTATAGGGCTCCTCCCGCATCCTTCGTCGTCATCGTCCCACCCTGTTGCCTTGATGGGCCAAGGTGTTTCTGGTGGGGCCGTGTATTTGACCATGACGTCGTATTTGCCAGTTGTGCAGTGGACATCCCATCCTTGTTCCTTCGGATATTTTTCACGTCGTCTTAGCTCTGCTTCCTGTCTTGTCATGGCCTCGGGGTCTCGCTCCTGTCCCCTAATTATTTCCGAGAATAGGCAAACTAATGCCAAGTC
>JAKUCV010007112.1:147576-164093 GCA_028386065.3 Turnera subulata
GTATTATTAGTGTGCATTATTAAGAAGTGGGACCTTTGTCCACTAGGATGTCAGGATAGGAAGGAATCTGGCAGCTGTCGATGGGGCCCACATGAGCACCCGGGTTGCCTTTCCAGGCCTATAAATAGGCATCACTTGTAACAAGAGGAGAACACAACTGGAGATCCCAGAAAGTGTACTCTCTCTCTCTCTCTCTCTGTAAGATATTCAGTGTGAGCAATAAAGTGCAAGGTATTTTTAGAAAAGAGAGCTTGTGCTTCCAATCTTAGCTCTAATTCGCTAACCAGTTCTAACCAGGTATGTCTTTCTCTCCCGTCTGTTGACCAAATCTTTCCTTCTCCATGTAAAGACTAGCTTACATTAAGCTTTTAAGGAACAATACCCTAATGGTTTCCTTAAAAAAAATATTCTATTGGTGGCAGGCCCCATTCAGCCATCACACTGATCAATTTCTCTCAAGCAGTTTACTTCATTTTATAACATAAATTAGACATTTTATCTGTAAAATATGAAGAGATTCTATCCGAATGACATCACTAGAGAATATATCTCTAATTTGTTAGGTATTAGGCAGGGTTTTAGAAACCTGGACCTGGAATCAAAGGAGGTTATGTGTTAAGACTTCAGAGTTTCAACAAGGATCTCAGTGGGGCCAACCGCCGGTGGAATCCAGTGTAACCGAGGGGCTTTGGAGAATCTTGATAGTCCCCCAGTCCTGCTCTGCATGTTCTTCGCCAAAATGAAGCTTGAGACTATCGTCCGAATAGTTTTGACCGGGTAGGTTATTAAGTCCGCATCCACATCAAACACTATTTGGTTCCGCCAGTCCCACACTTTCCAGCAGGTGACAGCAAAGGTAGTGTTCCAGTCCCTCCAAGATTTCGGATTCTTCAGGTTGAATTCAATCCAGTCTTGGAGAGGTAGAGTAAAGAAGTCTCCCGACAGCAGGTGGTTATTAAGAGAAAGCCAAATCATCTTAGATTTAGGACAGTCACGTACCATGTGAAGTGTAGTCTCTTCATCTTTTTTGCAAATCGGGCATCGGCTATTGTTGGCCATGTGCCGTTGAGTTCGTCTAGAGTTGGTTAGCAGCCTATTGTGGTAGAGCAACCATAGAAAGGAACAGATTCGTAGAGGCCCTTTCCACGCCCAAATTAGATCCCATACACTTTTCCTAGGCCCCCATTTGTGATCCTCCAGTATGCAATAGGCCGAGGAAACAGAGAATGAGCCTCTCTTTTCCCCCAACCACAAAAGACGATCTTCCCCCCTATTAGGCCTAAGAGGAGGACAGAGGCTCAGTAAGTTAAGAGCTGGCGGGGGCAGAATATGGTGGACAACGTTCCATCTCCATTGGCCCTCTGGGGAAACGAGGTCCGCCACTCTTAGATTAGATGACTTGGGTGGGATTAATTGAAGATCTGGTTGAATGAGGGAGTTCGTGGTGAGCCATTTATCCCTCCAAAGAAGAGCTTTCTCCCCGTTTCCTACTTTCCACCCAACTTTGTCCCTAAATTTTGGCCAGATATGGACCAGTCCTTGCCAAAGGTTAGAACTTGGTTTGGACTTTAAAAGAATTGGGACCTGGTTGGATTTTTTGAGGCACTTACCTCGCAATACTAGGGTCCAAAGGTTATCCTGTTCAGCACTTAATCTCCAAGCTATCTTCATCAATAGGGCATCGTTGGTTGATCTTGTTCCCTTGATGCCGATGCCGCCCCTATTCTTAGGTTCACAAAGCTTCTCCCACCCAATGAGATGCACTCTCCTCTGCTCCATTGTGGTACCCCAAACGAACTGCCCGCTTAGTTGATCAATCCGGTCACAAAGTCCCCTCGGTAACAGAATTGTTTGCATCTTGTAAACCGGGAGGGCCGATAACACCGATTTAACCAAGGTGCTTCGCCTTCCAGCTGCTCAATCGCTTCCGTGCTTTATCCTTGATGTTCTCAAAAGTGGAAGGTTGGCACCGCGTGTGTAATAGGGGAATGCCTAGGTGTTTCCCTAGGTTTCTGGTCCTTGTGAATCCAAGCTCTGTACTCAACGCCCGTGCTCTCCTGCGAGGTACATTTTTAGAAAAGCAAACCAGAGATTTTTCTTTGCTAATCTTTTGACCTGAAAAGTAAAAAAAGTTAGACAAACAATCCGAAATAGTAGTGACTTGTTCACTAGAAGCCTCGGCAAAGAGGAGAAGGTCATCTGCAAAGAAAAGGTGTGTGAGTTTGGGTCCGCCTCTACTCAACGAAATAGGTCGCCATTTCTGCTCATCCACTGCCCGCTGGATCAAATGTCCCAGTCTCTCCATACAAAGCACAAAGAGATACGGAGAGATTGGGTCCCCTTGACGAATACCCCTCGAAGGCCTAAAAGACTCCGTGACCTCCCCATTCCAACAGATTTGAAACGAGGCTGAAGAGATGCATTTAAACACCAGTGAAATGAGGTTGTAAGGGAAGCCTATGATTTCCAAGGTGTCCCTAATGAAGGTCCATCTTAGCCTATCATAAGCCTTTTCTAGGTCTATTTTAAGTACCATCCATCCGGAGTTTCCTTTCTTCCTCCCCAAAGAGTGAATCACTTCTTGGGCTATGATGCTATTATCAGTAATGTGGCGCCCGGGGACAAAACTTGATTGCATAGGCTCTACTAAGTTGGGCAGAAGGGGTTTAATGCGGTTAACCACCAACTTGGTGATGACTTTGTAGAGGACATTACACAATCCAATGGGCCGGAATTGTGTGATCCTCTCCGGCTTTTCAATCTTTGGTTGCAAGACTAGGAGAGTTTTATTTAAGTTATTGTCCCACCACCCATTTTCCACCACTTCTTTGACAAAAGACACGATTTGTGGAGCCAACAGAGGCCATTGGGTCTGGTAAAAGACTGCATGTAAACCGTCTGGTCCTGGCGCTTTGAGGGGCCCCATCTGCATTATGCAACTCTTAACTTCCTCTTCGGTCACAAGGAGGAGGAGCGCCTCCCGATGTAAATCATTAAGACTTCAGAATCGATTTGGCAAAGGGAACAAATGTGCACCGCTGCCCTCCTCCCTAAATAGTTCTTGGAAGTAGTTGGTGGCCATTTCCTTTAGAGCATCCTTATCATTAACCCAAGTACAAGAATTATCCTTAAGAGCCTTAACTTTGTTTTGTCTCCTCCTAATAATAGTTGTTGCATGGAAATAGGCTGTGTTGCGGTCACCTTCCTGAATCCACTTACAACGTGCCTTTTGGACCCAAAATACTTCTTCCTGAATGAGAAGCGCATCCAATTCCATTTGAAGCTCTTACTCTAACTTGGATAGGTAAGGGGAAGAACGGTGCTCCAAGAACCTTTGGATTCCTGCAATGCGAGCTAGCAGCCTTTCTTTCTTCCAATGGATATTCCCAAAAACCCTTTTATTCCATTCTTGGATTTTCCTAATAAAATCATCTGATGCCCACAACATGTTCTCATTTATGTTCCAGGACTGTTTAACAAACTCATCAAATTCTGGGTGGGATAACCAAGCTTCCTGGAATCTAAAGGGTCTGTTCCCCCTAGGTTGAGGTGCACAACCATCTCTGACCGCAATGGGGCAGTGGTCGGATCCAATGTGTGGAAGATGCGATACGGAAGCTTCAGGGTATTTCAACCGCCAAGCTCCATTACAAATAAATCGATCCAGACTCGCTCTGTATTGTCCCCTTTGCCAAGTGAATTTGCAACCCGAAAACCCCAAATCTAGAAAGTTGCAGTTGGAGAAGCAGTTCAAGAACGACTTGTTGGACAGACCATGCCTACCGAAATTGTCTCTCCTCTCGTGACTAGCCAGAATAGCATTGAAATCACCCCCTAAAAGCCACAGTTCTGAGATATTGGGGGCCAAAATTTCCAAGTTCTTCCATAAATACATTCGCCATTTTTCTTGTGGGCAAGCATAAATTGCTGTGAATAAAAAACTCTCAGAATTCCTGACTACCCGGGTAAGAATAAACTGATTATGGTTGAATAACACCTGGACTTGGACAGGATCCGCATTCCACAGAATCCATAATCCACCAGCAAAACCAAGGGCCTCAACTCTGTGAGAATTCTGAAATCCCAGCTGCCGAATAACTCTATTAGCTTTGGAACCACTGATTCTAGGTTCTACAACTACTACGACTTCCGACTTTTGAGAACTGCACATCAGCATAAAATTCCTCACAAAATTCTTCTTCTCTGCCCCCTGGCAATTCCAAGTTGTTATTGGAATCATAAAATAAGAGAGGAAAAAGGGGGTGGATATAGTACTGCAGCAGCATTACATGGCGGAACCCGCAGGTTCGTCATGCTGAAAAATCGAAGGCACCTGGTGCGGGCCAGTAGCAGGAATGGGTGAAACCACTTCAAAGTCAATTGTCATGTCCACTAAATCAGTCGGCTCACGGGATGATTGGGGGCAGGAGTTGGAAAGGTCGGGTGGTTCCCTAGGGAGCTTGGAATGTGGAGATGAAGATATGAAGGCGGGTGAAGTATGGGGGGTTGCAGGCATGGTCATGGTAGGAGATATGATGTCTTTATGGTTCTCTTCTACCAGAGTGACTGCAAAGTGTAGGGATTGGTAGTTACGTTGGAGTTCTGGGTGGTTAGTGGGGCTAACTACCGGGTATGGAATCTGTGAGGTGTGGACTGGGCCAGAGGTGGAGGGGGCCTGGCTGTAGGTTGGTTTCGGGTTGTTAGAGATGTCCTTGAGGGGTTTCCTGGGTGATGGCCAGGGAATTTGGCTGTGTGATATTCTTGAAGCTGATTTGTTCTTTGTGGATTGGGTTTGTAAACTTGGGGGTTTCTCGTTTCGAGCTGGCTCTGGGTGCTTGGAGTGGTCAAGGTTATATGTGTTGGTGGTAGGGGGAGGGGAGGGTTGTTTGGAACGGCTCCTCTGCTAGTGAGTCTGAATCTAACGCCTGAAATCTGTTCCCCAACAGGCATGGGTGTGTGGGGGGGGGGGGGGATGTTACTGGCGAGCCATCCACTTGCCTGTTCGGTGGTCTATGCTTCCGGCGGAGGGCATTCATCCATTCTCCCCTATCCCCCTAGACCTTCTCTTTCCCTTTGGAGGTTGACCCTTGCGTTGTTATTCCATTCCCTTCGCTTCCCTCCTGGGCGATGCCGACAGTGGTGTCACTGTAGGGTCCTTGTTTGTTTCTGGGCACCTGAGGAGGCTATGACCAATCTTTCCACAACACAAGCAGATATCGGGGAGCCCCTCATACACTACTTTGATAGGCTCTCCATCTAGCACAACAGTGCCCCATAGTGGCTTGGTGATGTCCACGCACACCGCAACTTTAGCAAACCTGGCCCTGCTCAGGTTCCTTGCATTCTCATCCAATTTGACAGTTTTCCCTATCAAGTTCCCCAATTGTTGGAAAATTCTGGAATGGTAGCAATTGGCCGGGAAATCTGGGAATTGAATCCAAACCACAACCCTTTCAATTCGGTCCGTTGAGGCCCTGAATGATTCACTCCATGGTTGTACACTGAGGACATTACCGAATATGGACCAGGGTCCATCAACAAGAGCATGAACAAAGTCTGCGTGTTCCCAGAAACGTACCAGGTAGTAATTATTCTCCATGTCTATGAGCTTGGAAGGGCCTTTTGGTTTCCATAGGGTCTGTAGCTTAGAGTAGAGAGTCTTGTACCCGATGGCACGCCCAAGGAGTTTGATAACCACCGAGGTCTCCCAAGCTTTGTCGTGGCGAGATTTGAAAGTTTCAGAAAGTTCTAGCACCTGAATCCCGTCCCGGTCACAAATCACCACATCTCCTTCTTTGTATTCCACCTCGCCCTCCACGGCCCAAGGGTCAGTGGGGACATAGTCCGAAGGTCCAGAGGCGAGGCTCTCCTTATAGCTCAGGCGAGGGGCGACTTGTGGTGGTTCTTCTTGCCTGTGTTCCCCAGCGTGGGGCGGGGTATCATTGGCGTTAACATCCATTGCGCCCCCCGTGGTTGGCGGGATTCCATTCGGTGTCTCAGTACTTGGCGGTTGTTGCTCGACAGTTCCCATCTCAACTTCCAGAGTGACAGTGGCCGGATCTGAAATAGACTTCTCCATACCAGTACTCTCGTGTTCCCCTTTGAGCCGAACTTTCTTGGTGTAACGCTCCCCATCTGCTGCTTCTGGGGTATCCCTTGTGATTTCCATGGTTCGATCTTCATTTGAAGCATCAGAAGAGCTTGACCCAGCGGATCCAGTGGCTTGAGCATGGACGGCGACACGTCCCCTCGACCGAGACCGTGACCGTGACCTCTCTCTCTCTATCTTTTTCTCTCATGTTTTTTTTTTCTTTTGTTTTTTTTCTTGATACTATAAGGTTAAGCAGAATGGGAGTGCTTTAAAAAAAAAAAGGGAGAGCTTTAAGACTTACTCTGGCTGCACAAACTTTGGCTGGAGCTGAACTACTATTTTACCACGATATCAATGGCCTGAGAGATGATTAACATAAAATGTTGTCATAACTACTTATGGATATCTTATTTGAGAAAAAAAATTTTTATATCCTTCAACTTTACCGATTTCGCGTTTGTTGTCCCTGTTCGTTTAATTTCACTCATACTGTCCCTAAACTTACGAATTACCGGGTCACTATGTCCATTTTACCTCTTATAGCCAGTAGATTATCGTGATGTTGACACGTGTCTAGTGGGCCCATTTTCTACCCATTAATTTAATCATTATTTCTTTTCTTTTCCCAAATTTAATTCCTAAAATTCTTATTTAAATTAAATAAGTTTTTTATTGTTTGGGAAAGAGATGTCCCGTTTAGAATTCATTTTTCAAAGAATTTGTTTTGAGCGTATTTTTAAAGAAATTGCACAGTTGAATAAATTATTTGGTAACTCAAATTCTTTGGTAAAAAAAATCCTTATACCAAATTCACAAACCAAAAGTTTTACCAAAAAAATTCACAAACCAAAAGAAACTCTCTTCCTCATCGTGGACATCCTCGAGCCAGACCAATCCCAGTCCGAGCATGATGGACAGGTGATCCTTGGAGTTCAACGAGGAGAGCAGCAACTGCGCCTCCTCTTGGGGCGGCCCCGAGTGGGAGAAGCGGGTCCGGACCTCCGCCAAAGTCCGCTCCACCAACAGCTTCTTCGTCCTCGTAACTGGCGCCGCCCGGCAACACCATCCATTTCCAAACACCAGACACACACCACCATCCCGCCGACAAAACACGCAACCGCACACAAAACCAGCACGCAGCCCGCCGCCACAAACACCCACACCAAAACGACACCAATCAAACAAACACACACAATCCAACCCGAATAGAAGGAGGAGTAAAAGAGAGAGAGAGAGAGAGAGAGAGAGAGAGAGAGAGAGAGAGAGAGGTATGTGGCTTACCGGACGAATCAAAAGGAGGTGGCGATGTCTACCGTGTCGAGTCTCCAAACCCCCCGGCAGTCCTTCTCCTCGAGTTGCAGTGGTGGCGGCGACGTAGAAAGAAAGGCAAAACAGCGGCGGTTTGTATGAGATAAAGAGTAAAGACGAGATGGTGAGGATGGCGGCGAGAGAAAACGAGAGAGATGAAGAGATGAGGACCTCCTTCTTGCACCGCCACGGCGATTAGGTCTCCGATGGTGGCCTCTGACGGAATCTGCAGCCACAGATCCGGTGACTTAATTGGTTTCTTAAGATTTTAAATTAAAAAAAAAAACAGAAGTAGGAGGGCAGGGAACAAAACAAAGGATGTGATTATGGAGCTTGGTGGTGCCTTGTTTTTTTTTTTAAGAAAGCACTATGGTGGCCGGCGCCTGTGACAATGGTGGCGGCTGCAAAGGGGCTTAAATGTCGAGGAAAGAGGGAGGGTGAGGGTTAGTATTTTTTTTTCTTTTATTGTTCTCTTTTTGTTAGGTATACAAAGTGTTCGATTGAATCAACACTATATATTTTTAATCCAACGGTTATTAGCAAGTTTCTTTTTTTTGTCGAAAGTTTCTTATTTTTTTGGATGCATACCAACAAGCTTGTTAGCCAAATAATAAATTTAAAAAATAATTTATTTAATTCTAATCATTTTTTGACAGAAAAAATGTAAATAAATAAATAAATGGGCAAATTGCCATTTTTCCTCTTTCTCATCAAACAAAAATTAATATTTATTTTTTGGAAATTTTACAATTTAAGTAAGGATTATTAGAAACTAAATATTGGAAAAAAAAGAAAACAAAAAAAAATTAAAAAATGGCAGCATAATGGGCCCCCACGTGACACGTGTCAATACCACGATAATCAACCGGTTGTAACCTGTAAATTGGACAAGGTGACCCGGTTAATTGTAAGTTGAGGGACAATATGAGTGAAATTAGACGAAGAGGGACAACAAATGCGAAATCGATAAAGTGAAGGGACAGAAAAAAATTATTTACTCTATCTTATTTACAAGAAGTTGAGGTAGACGGAGAGGGTTAATAAATGGTTCACCTAATCAATATGTTAGAGAATAATCTAAACAAAATTGCCATTGTTTTCTTTTGATCAAAGTGAGGTGCAATCTCTATTGAAACGACTTCACAACTTTTGGGAACAAAACCTTTAAAGCAAGTCTTGGAAAATACTAGACATATAAGACGAGTTTGTGTGAAATAGATATTTCTAGATGTGCAATGGTAGAGCTATAATTCGCTAACCAGGTATGTCTTTCTCTCCCGTCTGTTGACCAAATCTTTCCTTCTCCATGTAAAGACTAGCTTACATTAAGCTTTTAAGCAACAATACCCTAATGGTTTCCTTAAAAAAAATATTCTATTGGTGGCAGGCCCCATTCAGCCATCACACTGATCAATTTCTCTCAAGCAGTTTACTTCATTTTATAACATAAATTAGAAATTTTATCTGTAAAATATGAAGAGATTCTATCCGAATGACATCACTAGAGAATATATCTTTAATTTATTAGGTATTAGGCAGGGTTTTAGAAACCTGGACCTGGAATCAAAGGAGGTTATGAGTTAAGACTTAAGAGTTTCAACAAGGATCTGAGTGGGGCCAAACTCGAATTTTCCTTCATTAAAATGAAAACGGCAAATTAAATGGGATTGCCATGTTAGAATATCTGGTTTTGATATATAGGCCGGCCCTTACCGTGTGGAAATTTGAAGAAAATTTTTCCTCCCAACTGTAAGGAGTTCACACCATCAATATTTAGAAGAAGAAAGAACAAAAGAATACCTACAAGGTCACTCAAGGAAAAAACATGCTCCAAGATCACATCATATTGAGCATTAAATATTGAAAACATTATGTATATTTAATAGTAATATGATGTTGGAAACAACAATTTGTCCATATTAAAAAAGGCAAAAGTAAGAATGATAGAGAAAAGCCAAATAGATAACAAAGTGGAGAAATCAATATTCTTAAACTCACAACTTTAAATTACTAGACGAGCTTTGGACTATGCTCATCTTATGACGCATGATCCTATTTGATGACCTATTTAGTCAGTAGTAATATCTTCACCACAAGCCTAGAACTATCCATGTTCTTGATTTCTTGTTGGCATAGACGGACACCGTCGATAACTATATACTCCTCAACAAACCCAAATGAAATGAGAAAAGGTTGACCCATTAGGAGTTGACAAGTGTTCAGATAGGACTCGGGTAGTGTACTTCTACCTCTTCCCCGAGGTCGCATGTTTGACTCTTCCTTTTTTTCTCAATTTTGTTGAAATGTTCCACACTTCTTTTGTTTTCACACCCCAACTATTTCAAATTATGCAGTTGATGATTAAGGTCTTATACACCAAGTCCGGTCTAATAAACAGGGCATGCCCACAACAGTCATGGTTACTTAATCCTCCGATACAACTAGCCACCTTGATTTGCAATGATTTACTCTAATCAATCTATAACTACTATGTTTTGACGAAACACACATATACATATACATATATACAGTTATATAGAGTTATTGTTGTGCCCGAACCATGATCCAGGCCCCAGATATCATTAATGAATCAGGAACAGTTTCCGCATAAATAATTTTACAGAGCATCCATATATATATATATTTTTTTTTGTTTGATATAAACAGAGCATCCATATCAATGACATATTACACTTACTGGGCAAGTCTTACAATGCCACTCCTTAATTTCCAGGTATCAAAAAAAGAGGATACAAATGTTTATTCCAGACCGACCACATATTTATGGTATCGTAAATATACATTAGTGATCATGACATAAATAGAAAACACCCCGTGGAGAAAGAAGTACAAGAGTTTCCAAAATTTCAACCCCTAAAAAAAGAGAATTTTATTTTCTTCAGGAAAGAAGAAAAAAAAAAACATGAGATACTTAACGTCCTTCTAAAATACTTGAAGCGGTGGTGTTTTCTGAAGATCCACTTGAATTCGCAGGTACCAGTGCAGGAACATGAAATACAGGCACAGGCATCTTAGGAGGCAGATCAGGTAGTGGTGCCTCAAAACATAACACATGAATTGCTTGTCTTATGGATGGCCTGAGGCTATGATCAGGATGTGCACACCATAACCCCACAACCATCAAGCACTCTATTTGTCTCCCATCATATTCTGACTCAAGTTTGGTGTCAACTGCTAATGGAAGATTCCCACACCCATAAAGATCCCATATCCACTCCACCAAGCTCACTTCTGATTTCTCTTCAAAAGTATCACTTGCTTTCCTCCCTGTGGCTATCTCCAAGGCAACCACTCCAAAGCTATAAACATCAGATTCTTTACTCGCTCTTCCTCTGCGCACATACTCAGGTGCAAGGTAACCAAAAGTTCCAGCCAACCCAGTCGTCCTTGGACCAAGCTCGTGGTCCATGAGTCTGGCTAAGCCAAAGTCACCCAGCTTGACATTAAAGCTCGAGTCTAGCATTACATTGCTTGGCTTGACATCTCGGTGCACCACACATTGTTCCCACTCTTCGTGAAGGTAGAGCAAGGCAGAGGCCAACCCAATGGATATCTTATACCTCAGAGCCCAAGGGAGAAGAGTGACTTGATCCCCAAATAGGTGAGAGTCAAGGCTACCATTTGGCATGAACTCATAGACAAGCATGAACACACCCTTGTCATGACACCAACCAATGAGTTGAACAAGATTCCTATGTCTCAACTGGCTAATGGTCTTGACCTCGGTGATGTACTCCTTCTTACCTTGTCTTGACCCTCTTGAGATCCGCTTCACAGCAACTGCCGTGTTCCCATCCTTCAGGTGTCCCTTGTACACAGCACCAAACCCTCCTTCCCCTAGCTTCCTCTCCTCTGAGAAATTACTGGTGGCAGAAGCAAGATCGTCGTAAGAAAACCTTCTTGGTCCCGCCCCACGCTCTAGATCTTCGTTAATTGAGGTCAAAGTCATCGTCTCATCCTTTTTCCTTCTCTGTCCATTGAGTTTTGCTCTCTTCCGCAGAATCAAGAAGGCTGCAATCATCCCGGCTATTAAAGCACAAGAAGGGATTGCAATGCCAACTATTGTTTTGGCTTTGTGTGATGAAGTCTTTCTTCCGCCGCCCAGCTGCTCTTCTTTTGTTGGGACCAAACTTGAGTTGAACTGCCAAAACTGAAGGATATGTCTTTCTACATATGCACCAGTGGCAGCTGATAAGCCAATAGTGACCCAATTAGGTAAAACCTTGGTCAGGTCGATAATATAGGATAGACTTGTATTCTCTCTAGCATTAGCGGAGTACTGGAACAACCAGGACACACTCAAATTTTTAGCACTAGAGTTGTAGGTAATCCAAACATCTATATTGTCTGCGCTGTGGATACTTGCGTTCCAAGGTGTGTACACAGCTGAAGAGATGTTGTTGTTAATCCCCACATGCTGGACTGGAGGATCCCACCCTTCTAGAACATTAGGGAACGTGTCAAACTCCACCATGACCACTGGATTGGGAGACAAGGTCATGGTGGTTGTGTTAAAGAGGCCCAGAAAGCCACCGGCAGAATTGGGTGGGATCTCAAATCCAACAGGAGCGAGGAAGAAGGCCAGGCCATGGCCATAAGAAGGACTCTGTTGAGTATCAATGGTGAAGATGAAACGAGTGGTGAAGTCAGAAACCTTTCCTGAAGTGGAATCCCAGAGGAAGACTCTGTCGGGATAAGTGGCCCAACCAACTCGGTTTATATAGTTAACCTTGTTAAATTCTATACTACCATCATTGCCAGGCACTGAATCGCCCTGATAGAGCATGTCGGTTTCGTTGAAGCGGGATATTTCAAAAGAAAGCGAATTGCCATTGGGAAAAACAAGAAGAAGAAACAGAAGAAGAAGAAGGATAGGGAGGTAGAGCGGTACTCTATGCATTTTGAAACTAAAGAGATGATCGAGGATGGTATGGCCCTAGCTATGATCAACAGAAGGGACATATATATTATGACAAACTAAGAGATAGTATATAACATTTGGTCCCCAACTAATTATAATTAAGAAACAAGTAATGATGGTGTTATCTTGATGGTTACGAATTAATTTGAACACTTCAACTCCTGCAGGCTAATTATATATTATGCTCAGAGGTTCCTGAGGAAGGGTTTATCTCCTAAGGATTACTCAGTCCGGTATCGATAGAGAAGATAAAACGAGTGGTAAAGTCAGAGAGCTTTAATTTCCCTAATGTGTAATATCCGCGTCGGGGCTGCATGCATCACCCCGATAGAGCATGCTTGTTTCATTGAAAAGAAGGCGAATCGCCGTTGAGAAAAACAGGAAGAAGAAGAAGAAGAAAGAGGAGGATGAAGAAGTAGTGGTACTCTCTGCACGTTGAAAGAGATGAGTACTCTATTACCGTATGTCGTATGAGTGCGACACAAGGCATAGTATAATACGTTAGCCCTGAACAAAAACAAAAGTATAAGAGCAAATGATTAATTGAAACTTCAACTCCTGCGGGCAATTATTTTTCGCAGAGGTTACTGGGAAAGGTTCATCTTATAAACAATTTACATACGGTAGACTTTGAGCAATTAAGTTGCGACGAACTTCCGCCAGGGGGAAATTTTAATTTGTCCTGGAAACATAAAATAATAAAATTCTTCGACAATTAAACACATTATCATGACGTATTGGAATAAAGATAAACCAAGGCATAAGATCAAGAAACATAGCTAGGAGCCTAGTTATCACAACCGGCCCACATACAGATCCAGAAAAGATCGCGAATCATAGTGTACTGGTCGGACCAGGTTCGAACCGTGAGGTTTTATTTAATTGAAATGGCATAACAATTATTATAGAATTAGTATTTGACAATATATATATTCATATTTATCTATAATTATAAACCATAAATAAATAAATATAAAGTAGAAAATTTTATCCAAAAAATTCCAATTTTTGTGTAAAAATTGGAAATAAATAAAAAATATTGTATTTTTGTGAATTAAAAATGACCAGAGCGGATCACTGGTTCAACCGGATTAATAAAAACCAGTCGGGTCAAACAATTTTTCTTGGGTCAATGGCGTGTCCAGTCCAACTCTCCTAAAAATCCAATTGGCTCGAATCACGGTCCGATTGGTTGAACTGGCCGGTCCGGTCCTGATAACTATGGCTAGGAGAGCTTGACGGTTAACTAATTTTTGTTTTGGTTTATAAAGGGAGATTGGGACTCGAGCACGAAAACTTCAGCCATGCATACAAATACAATACCACTTGAGCCTAACTTAATAAAATCTGAGTGGCGACTCCAGTTGATCTAGGTGAGAAGCCAATTGCCATTGACCCCGTTTTTTTATCGGTCAATGGTGTGTCTAGTCCAACTTTCCTAAAAACCTAGTTTGGCTCCCGAATCACGGTCCGGCCGGTTGAATTGACCGGTCTGATATGGTTCTGATAACTATGGCTAGGAGAGTTTGACGGTTAAGTTTTTTTTTAAAAGCGAAAAAAATTTGGTTTATAGGGGGAGGTTGGGACTCGAGCACAAAAACTTCAGCCACGCATACAAATACAATACCACTTGAGCCCATATTAATCAAATCTGGGCGGCGACTCCAGTTGATCTAGGTGAGAAGAAAGAGACATTCGATCGAATTTTTATAGCAGAAACGCGTTAAGAAGAATGAAATTGAAGAATTCCAAGTCCAATTTGGTTAAAAGTAGAAATCATTGGGTTGATGGATTTAAATTGCGCTTAAGCCTATGGACAACGAAAAAAAGGTGGATTGCACCACAATTATGTGTACATGGTGGACAAGTTTTTTAAGTGTCGCGATTTGGGAAGCCATATATTAGTGAGATTGTAAATAGAAGAAAGGAGATAAAGAATAATACTATCACAAGATGAAAATAGCAAGGTTATTAAATCCGGGCTGGCCATTGATCCGTTTTAGTGGCCGGGTTGCGGGTTTAGAGGTTTAATTAAGATTCAACCGGTTCTGACCGGTATTAAAATTAATAGTAAAAATATATAATTCTTTTGGAAAAGGTCTAACCAAATGGACTGACCAAGATAAAATTTTGAAATCTTTGACTTTTGACCTAGAGAAAACCATAAATGGGTCAATAAAACCGAAAAATCCGGAGATGAAACACCCCGACCCAAATTTACCCTACATACAGTAATTACCAACAACAGTGCCGACACATGGCACAAACTGTGTAATACAATAGAAAATCGGCCCAACGGCCCAACAACAAAAGCATAACACCCGACTTCGGGAATCTCAATAACAACAGCACAGCGGAAGCATTTTTAATTTAATGTCAACACATGCAAAGCCCGATGCAGGTAATGGATCCGAGTCCTGCCCGAGGGGTGCACCGCAGCTTGCCTTGTACGTTCCTGCACTACAAACAACTCATCCTACGGGATGAAACCCCGCAGGCGAGGGGTGAGTCCGAAGTGCTCATCGACGAAGGATAAACAGAGATATGCAATCAACCATAATACTTTCGAAGTAAACACAAACAAACACAACACAAAGATTCTACCAAATACGACTGAGCCAAGACCAAAAGAATATTTATTATTATTACCAATTTTTTCTTCCGGGCCCGTCACTGGACAAGCTAGGGTCGTACCTGGTTATTAACTAATTCCGGATGCCAGGCCAAATCACAATCCGGGATCAACATCCCAATCACAACCAATCTGGGATCAACATCCCAATAACAACAAATCCGGGATCAACATCCCAATATCAATCTCATCCGGGATCAACATCCCCAATAACCAAACCAAACCGGCCATGACACCACAGAACTAGCCTCTAACCAGCTAGTCGTACCACTACTTTCCACGTGACAATTATATCATCATCTCAAATTCAGTTCCAATTCCATTACTCTATCCTCAATTATCCAACTTTCCATTATTTCAGATTATTCCACAGACCAAATCAACAACAGACTCATAACGTCAACTACTCACAGTTAACAGTTCAGCATTATTTTCAACACAATATCCACAAGTCTAAACACAAACCAACTACAGCATCAATAATTTCCATAGTAATCAAATAACAGTCAATAATCATTTCAGCAGTTCAATCAAACAACAAAAACACACACAGTATTACGGGCACATATCCAAGGTTATCCATCCTCACCTGATGTGTCTCTGAAACTGCTATCCGGTCAAACCCCGATACCCTATATGTATACATAGGAACACAATAATCGCTTATAATGCACAACAAAATGATTATGCATGATTCCGGTTTAACAGTATTTGGACGGCTTATCTGTTCATTTTATTATCTCCACAATTATCTTATTACCAAACAGTTCAACCAACTTGGTGGCAATTAATTAAATCCAACGGTTATATCAAGTATATTTGATCTAAATCAAAAACCGAAACCGAGTGCCCAAGCCGATATCCCGGCCCTTAGGTCGCTTAGGACATGAAAACATGTATATACACAAATACGTTGTATAAATTATATTTGGTAAATATATCGAAGTAAATAATATTTCATAAGTACTTATCCCTCATAAAATAATAATAATAACCATATATACGCTTAGTAAGAAATGATTATAAGATAGTGGTAACGATAAATACGTCTAAATAGTATATGAATAATAAATATCCGATAATAAAACCGTTAAATAGGAAATACCCCCATTGGTAAAGAGGTTAACATAGCTGATATACGGTATAAAATAATTTTAATATGATATATAAAATACATATATGTAGAGTATAGATAACGATATTATTACCATAGCTCGATAAATACAACGGTTATTTAATAATATAACAATCCAAAACTTGTACATATTAAGTAGTTAGATTTAATATATAACAAAATCATTGGGCGAACGTATTATAATTGTTAATAAATTGATATTTCAAAATAATATTACAGTTAATAAAATAAAATATAATTAGCCTCAAAATAAATTTTGCACGGGTTATATGTGAAAATAAAATCGGTAGAAATAATTGTTATTAAACTATTATTATTTTGGTCCAAAATAAGCTCGTATATATATATATATATATATATATATATATATATATATATATATATATATATATATATATATATATATATA